>BSBM01000394.1:915000-1112500 GCA_027924585.1 Larix kaempferi | reverse complement strand
ATCATCATCATCAACATCTCCATCATCATCATCTTCTTCATCATCATCATCATCAGCTTCATCACAATCACCATCATCATCCTCATCACCATCATCATCATCATCATCATCAACAACATCTTCATCATCATTGTCATATCACCCTTCCTCATCAACATCTCCATGATCATCATCTTTATCACCATCACCATCATCATCAACATCTTCATCATCATCACCGTCATCATCATCGTCAATATATTCATCATCTTTTTCATCTCTAGGTTCCTCATCAACATCTCCATCACCATCATCTTCTTCAGCATCATCATCTTCATCACCATCATCATCAATATTTCCATCATCATCACCATCATCATCATCATCTTCATCATCAGATCAACATATCCATCATCATCATCTTCTTATTCATCATCATCATCATCATCTTCATCACCATCACCATCATCATCAACATCTTCATCATCATCATCATCACTGTTATCATCATCATCAACATCTTCATCATCATTCATCTCTAGGTTCCTCATCAACATCTCCATCATCATCATCTTCATCACCATCATCATCATCATCATCTTCATCATCATCAACATCTCCATCATCATCATCATTGTAAAATTAGTCACAGCAGATCTAATGAACAGGTAAATCAATCACAACAGATGAACATAGAAAATATGGTGTAAAACTGTGCAAGACATGCAGCACTGCTCAATATCCCAGTAAGGGTGAATGATTACAATAGAATACAGTAACAATGACTGAGAAATTTGAATTGCCTAAGGAGGTCATTAGAATCACTGAATGAAGTAGCTTGACTCCAACTAGGAGTCCTCATCATCAATCAGTGGTGGTAATCAATGCACAAGAACCAATCATCCAGGTGTTAATCTGAGTCTAACTGAGTGTAACATGTGTAACTGAAGTGTGTAGCACTGATATAGGGAAGTGGGTTCAGTGGAGGGCGCATGGGAGGCTAACTGAATTCAGAACAAGTCATCTAGTCAATTTGGAGGTCCAATGGAAGTGAAACAGTCAGTCGGGAGTGAAACTAGCCTCAAATCAGGGAGAATCGGAGCTAACTGAGTGTAACTGAAGTGGAACTGCAGTGGTAGGTGAAGAAGTGTGCCCTTCTCTGGAAGTACCATGTAAAATTAGTCACAGCAGATCTAATGAACAAGTAAATCAATCACAACAGATGAACATAGAAAATATGGTGTAAAACTGTGCAAAACATGCAGCAGTGCTCAATATCCCAGTAAGGGTGAATGATTAAAATAGAATACAGTTGCCATGAGTGCTTGTCCTCTTTCATGATCATCATTCTGTCATGTCCCAAATTTGGAATTGGGTCACAATGGCCTAATCACATTAGCCATATTCATTAGAGTTTGTAAAATTGATGTTAAAGGTCAAATAATTGCCAAGGAGGAAAATTACTAGTTTCCTAGGTTTGGGGTGGAAGCTTTGGGATTTTGAATAAGGGGGATAATAAATGATGTTTATACATTAGAAGGGTTCAAGTATTTAATAAAGAGAGTGAATAAATAAATTCAAGAGAAATCATAGGTGACAAATGGTTTTGGAGACATATGAAGGATGTGGGACCCACACTAGCTTGATTTTTCATAATACATGGTATCTCTCTTTTACAAATTCAAATTAATGGGAATGTGAACACTCTTGGGTGAGCTGGTAAGTCATAACACATGTCATTGATCATCTTAGGTCGAATTGGGAAGGATTGGTAACCTCCATGGAAGATAAAGAGTAAAAGTGGAAGTTTGTGGACACTTGGGCTAGATTCCCTAGCCCCTAAGACACCAATGATGGAGCATCTATGAAAACTATGACAAATTGCAGACCTGAACTCTGACATCTGACCACTATGACATGTCAGCCCCAAAAATAGGCTCAAGGAAGGCGAATTTGGGATTTGGAGAAGCCAAAGAGACTCAAAATCGAATTTGAGAGAAGATGGAAGGTTGGAACTAGGAGACAAGTGGCAAATGTGGAATATTTCCTAAATGGAAATATATTGCATCTATTGAGAGGATTTTGACCCTTAGAAGTATAATGTTGGTTATAAAATGTAGAAATGAAGTATGAGAAGAGATTTTGATCATTTGTAGAATTTGCAATTGCATTTGTGAAGAGGGAGAGCTAGTGGATGACTAGTTTCTTGCCTTAGCCAATTTCAAGGGAGAAAGATTCCCATCCAAGTTGGTAATTGGAAAGGCCATTCAGAAATTTCATTTGGAGCTTTAATGGAGTCTTTATTTGTAGGTGTAAGCTACAGGGAATCTCATGCTTTCTTCTATTGCAACTCACTCCTTCAACCATTTCCAGTTTTGATGGCATATTCTTGATCCTTGAGGGAGGGCGTTTCTGGTGAGATAGTGTACTCTTTGGGGAAGCTTTTAATGCCCCATTTATTTTGTAATATGAATTAGATACTCTTTTCTTCATCTCCAAAAATTTTCAGGTCGAAATTCCAAGTAGAAATGTATAAATCGCATTTTTAATGGAAGAACAATGCCATTTCCCCACTACCTTGTTGTGAGCCAATGTATTGATGATGATTTCGAAGGAATGGATGATTCTTTGATATATTTGTGATCAATATATTTCAATGGATGTATTCTACAAGTTTCATGTACTTTACTTGAGCATTTGAAGCATTTTTGCTCAGTTTAGTTGTATTGGGAGGTGAAATAGTGCCATTTCCCCAAGGGTCGAATTGGAGATTTTTGCAGTTGAATGGGAGAGGGTGAGAACAGTTGTAATAATCCATTAATGGTGCATATGAGACTTTAATAAAATACTTATCACATTACATACCTCTGTTCATAAATTTGAGGGGTTTTGGAGGCATTTGGGAAGCCATTTTCAGTACTTACCCAAGGGGGATTTGAACCCCAAATTACTAGTAAAATTGCATAATTGGTCCATAATCTTAAGAGAGTTTGCAGAGGTATTTTGGTGGACATATGTCATCCATAAACATCATATTCAAGTTATAATATCATTCATACACCTTCCTTGAATATTTGAAGGCATTTGGAGTCAATTTGAGACCTAGAGACCAATACTAGTCAAAGGAAAATCACTAGTAAAGTTACCTACATTGATCAGAATTGAAAGAGGATTTGTGGAAGTATTTTAAATGTCCAACGGAATCCCTGAAACACATATTTATGTTCTAATATCATTCATATACCTTCTCAGAAGATTTGGGATCATTTGGGGCAAATTTGGGACTTAGAAATCAAAACTCGTCAAAGGTCGAACTAGGGAAAAAAAGTGGAAAATTGCAATTTTAATAAAATTCCTAATAAGGGACATTACACATTCCTATCCTTCTTCCTTGCACCGTCAGGAAGAGTTATGTTGTTCTTTTACAAAAGGAGGACCATTTGATCCATAGTCTTCTTCATACATGAACTTTCGGGATGAAAGCCACAGTTGCAATAAGTATATTTAGATTTTTGGTTACCTTCTTTGCCCTTTTGCTTGAACTTTGAATTGGATGGTGCATCCGTCTATTTTCCTTTCTCTCTTTGCTTATGAGGCTCGAATTTGGGCTTTTCCTTCTTTTGCTTTCCTTTACCATTCGAGATCTTGGGTCCTTGAACATATAGGTCTGAATCTTTGGAGCTTATGGACCCCATTTGAATCAACATGTCATGCTCTTTTGTGACGGACTCAATGAAGGCATTCAAGGTAGGAATCTTCCAATTCGGGGTAGTTAGCCGATCGGAATTGAAAGTAGAGACAAATACCGAATAATATTTATCAAGCTTGCTGAGAATTGAGAGGATCAATTGTTTATCCTCTTTGATAACTCCACTGTTCTTCAACTGCAAGTTCAAGTTCTTGAATTTTGTGAAGAATTCATTAATGGTCTCAAAATTCTCAGGACTAAGGGCAATCAATTCATTCTCTAATTGAAAAGTCGTAATCTCGTCTTGCTTGCCAAATAGTGTTTCAAGTTGCTCCCATATAGCTTTTGGAGTCTTCAATCCACTGAGATGGAAGTGAAGATCTTTGGAGATGGAGAGACAAAGAAGACCATAAGCTTCATCAAGCTTGTTATAGTGTTTGGTTCTATCTAACAAGTTGTTTGGCTCCAATTCAAGACCAAGAGTGACTTGGTAGTAACCTTTTGAACGTAATATGATCTCCATATCAACTTTCCAATCAAAATAATTGAATGGGGTGAGGATAGGCTTTGAAGAATAGTATTCCATTGCTAGGAGCGAGTGCACACTGATGTAGAGAAGCTTGCAAGGGCAGAGTAGCGAATGCAATTGATGGAGACAATAACCTACAAATCACAATAAAACCAAGAACAATGAGGTCAAACAATCCACCCTTTTAGAGTTGCATCACACCTGGGATTAGAGATCAAACAATGTTGAATGGGTCCAATGTATCAGATCCAGGAATTATGTGGAAACTCAAGCTTCTAGAGTGGTATTGGAAGTATTTTCAAGCTTTGCATGCACAGGAGCGAATGCCCCTGAGATATTTCATGCCAAAACTTTTTGTAATTTTTTAGCAAATTCACTCAAATCCTCTTGCAGAAAATCCTGTAGAAAGGAGATCTTGTCCCTTCAATGGCTTTGATACCATGTAAAATTAGTCACAACAGATCTAATGAACAAGTAAATCAATCACAATAGATGAACATAGAAAATATGGTGTAAAACTGTGCAAAACATGCAGCAGTGCTCAATATCCTAGTAAGGGTGAATGATTACAATAGAATATAGTAACAATGACTGAGCAATTCGAATTTCCTAAGGAGGTCATTCGAATCAATGAATGAAGTAGCTTGACTCCAACTATGAGTTCTCATCAGTAATTAGCGGTGGTCATCAATGCATAAGAACCAGTCATTCAGGTGTCAATCTGAGTCTAACTGAGTGTAACATGTGTAACTGAAGTGTGTAGCACTGATATAGGGAAGTGGGCTCAGTGGAGGGCATATGGGAGGCTAACTGAAGACAGAACAAGTCATCTAGTCAATCTGGAGGTCCAACGAAAGTGAAACAGTCAGTGGGGAGTGAAACTAGCCTCAAATTAGGGATAATCGGAGCTAACTGAGTGTAAATGAAGTGGAACTGCAGCGGTAGGTGAAGAAGTGCGCCCTTCTCTTGCAGTAGGTGAGAAGTGGGCACCTTCCTGACTAGGAGGGCTAAAAATATGAAGTAAGTGGCTCCCGGGTGCTAGAATAAGGTGGCTAAGGTGCTGGAGGCATCAACCTTGTGACTGGGATGCATGCAAAGTGCATGCAAACCCTAATTACATGCAATATCCTAAAAAAGATGATGTGGATATCCGAACAATCATCATCATCATCATCTTATATCCTCCTTATATCCAAAATTAGAGAAGCTCCATATGATGATGAAAACGATTTAGATGATGCTCATGAAGATGAAGATGATGATGATGATGATGATGATGATGATGATGATCATCATCATCATCATCATCCTCATCCTCATCATAATCATCGTCCTCCTTTTCATCATCATTGTCATATCCCCCATCCCCATCAACATATTCTTCATCACCATCATCATCATCCTCATCACCCTCATCATAATCACCATCATCTCCATCTGCATCACCATCATCATCTTTATCATCTTCATCTGCATCATGATCTTCATTGTCATCACCCTCCTCCTCATCATCATCTTGTGCACTTATGCACTTAGGGATTAATGTTTAGAAGAGGGTCTAAAGGCCTTTATGGGGGAGGGGCTCTAGGAACAAGGTAAAAGAGAGGGGGTAGGGGGGAGGGATAAAGGCACAGAGGGTTAGTGATTAAGGGAGAAGAAGGGACAGAGTGCTATAGGGAGGGATAATGGCGAAGATAAAGACAAGGTGGATTAGAGAGTGAGGTGGTAGGGACATGGATGGAGTAAGGGAGAGAAAGAAACATATAGGGAGGGATGTAGAGAGAATGAGGGACAAATATTTAGCAAGAGATAGGGGGTATCTAGGGATTATTGGGAGAGAGTTAGCGGGGTATAGAGAGAAACATTTATATATATGCATGAAAAGAAGGGAACACTAAAAACATTTGTTTTGTATAAAACCATACAAAACATTTGTTTTCTTTTGATTTTATCCATTGCCTTAGCCATGTAAATTGATTTTAGATTTACAAAATGCGTATGCGTTCTATAACTACATAACGCGTACACGTTTTGTAGTTATATAACATGTACGCATTATGTTTACCTATCCTACATGTCTAATGACACGTCAGGCTCGGGTTTTACTATACCAAGTGCTATGTAGCAGAAATGCGTTATATTTTTATGTAATGTGATCATGTTTCCAAAAACTAGGATTGCATCTAAAAGGTCCCTCGTCTTCTTGCACACACCCTAAAATATAAATGATTTTAATTTCTTCGAAATACATATTGGTGAAATGAGAAGAGTATAAGCATACCACATGTTATCAAAAGAATAATCATTGCCATCTTTCTTAGTCTCAAAATTATATTCCAGAATATAAATGGTTTGAATTTTTTTAGCAATCCACATTATGAAATGGAAAGAGTATAAACTTATCATTTCTGAATCAAATTGGTATAAAACAATATCCATTCTTACTTTAGAGAAGAAGCATATAGATGATTTTCACTTTTTTAAGGGTATGTGCAAGCTAATGAAACCCTCTCTCTTGATACTTTAGATGTAATAAAAAACTGAAAAAACAAGCATCCACTAACTTACATGGATATTTTGAGATACATACACAATGAATCTTACTCTTAATAAAAAAGATTAAATGTAAGAAATTGAATGTACATAACCATCTAAACTTTGATATTTTCTAATACACTTTTTTGGGGGACAAATTATAAGGTATATGTCTTTCAGGGTGTAGCCTTTGAGTGCTTAAATGATAGAATCAACCAACTAAAATTGGTAGACATATAGAGAAAGACTAGTAAATGATAGAACCTTGAAAATAGTACATCAAGTGTGGGTGCAGCCTTTGAAGATTATGATAATCACAAAAAAAACTTTTTATAGCATGTACAGATCAATGTTCAGTAATGCTACATACAAGTCCCTGCGATTACGATTTACATCAACAAGTCAATGTCAACACCTGTCTTGATTGCAAGCTCGAGTGGAATTTGCATCTACAAGTCAATGCCGCCACCTTCATATCACGAATAGGAATTGCTTTTCCTTTATAGCATTGTAAGTGTCTCCATTTTCCAACCATAACCTCCACATTCAAAGTTTAGAGAAGTTGATGCTTCGAAGTATCAAATTGTTGTACAGTATTTTGTTTCGATGCTCACAACCATATTTTAAATTGAAACTCTATCTATAAAGATGTAATTTAGTGTGAAGGACAACTCTTCACGAGTGAAAATTGGTTACTCTTTCTCATAATATATATATATATATATATATATATATATAATAAAATCCAATCAAGATAAACAGTAAAGAGTTTCAAATTTATGAATCTTTAATGATTAATATTTATGTCTACTCTAATAGTGCATATTTAGAACAATTTGACTTGCAAAAACATGAGCACAAACGAAGGAAACAAAGTCTCCGAACAAAAAGAAACACAGAAATCCCATAAGAAAATGATGCTAATGATACCATTCATAAAAAGAAAGTAATGTGGATGAATCAGTAGATACATTTTTTGCCTAGACCTTTCAAAATCCTCCACCCAAATATATCAATTGCTACCATGGTCCGCCACTGGCATATATAGTGAAAGAAATTTTCTAGCAGGTCTCCTTAGTTATGATTGAATCCATACACCATTCTACAATGTAAATGAACAAGCTATACATGCGATGGCGCAATTGTTTTTCTCAGTTTAAATGTCATTTTCTTATTTTTCCCACACAAGTGTTCTAGATTAGGCTTGCTTATTAAGTACAAACAAGAGATACTTTCCGACATTAATGCTAGAGAGTCAAGTCAGAAGTAATTATGAAAGAAGTAATGTTAATGTACAAAGGTTTTGATAATTAACATTGAACATTTTATTTTTGGCATTCTAATTACTGTTTTGATTATGATGCAACTTTTTTATGCTACTTTCTTTTGAATGGATATAGAAGCAGCTATCTGCCTACGTGCCAGATCTTGATTTGGGTAGAGGGGAGTCTGTGATGAAATGCTTGAACACTGCGAGGGCACTTTTAGGAGCGTACATTGGCACCTAATGCCCTGCTCCTCGGACCATCAGAAACGTAACTCCATCATAACCAATGGTCCATCCTCCCACCTGTGTTGTCATTCGTCAGAACCACAGTTCAAATCCCAGCAAGCTATATTCCTAGAGTTAGACAGAAAGATAGAGCCCTGTATTTACCTACTGGCTATTATACCAGGCATGCCATTCTTCTTTTATTTGAAGTCCAAGGGCATTTAAGCTATATCGTGTTGAAGTTACAGGAACTCTCCCATCCGTGTCACCACTACAAAACATATATTTAATTCGAGTTTCAGTCCGTTTTTACTTAAGTCTAACAACAATGGTAAAGATCTTAAGTTCCAAAGCTCTATTGGGAGAATAATTAGCTTGTATGTTGAATACTTTAAGTTGGTAAATATACCATTTAATTGTTTTGTTTTTCAATCAAAACAGTGGAAACTTCCACTTGAGATGGGTAGCTTATTTCTCCAATCATTTAAAGAAAACTCATTCAACAGTGCAGAAGATTTCATACCTGTATACCCATATTCTTAAACCGGCCTTGATAAGCTTCCTGTAAATAGGCAGAATTGATGTAGGAGAGTCATTCCAGTTATTGTAAACTACGTCACTGTATATAATAAAACAAAATAATTTATAAGGCCAAAAGTTATAGTAGAATGTCAATTTATTACAGTATTCCCAATAAACAATTTGGATAAATAAGTACCAAAAGTTTCACTCAACTTAAAATATTTTTGTTCTTATTTTTCAAAAGTTCTCACGCACTGGATCAAGAAATTTTGATTATATTTGCAGGTAAGTTTTACCTGCACAGTGACCATGGATAAGAAATTTTGGTTGTATTTGCATGCAAGGCTTTCTGCACATCAGGTATGTTGAAATATGTGTCTGCATAGTCTTTGACGCAGGGATCAGAACCATAAGGTAATTTAATCCAGAGATCCTACATTGAAGAGCATCAACATACAATATTTAGATCAAAACTGTCAATATTAGGTTAAACACGAACAATCAATAATTTGATACTTACCAGAGAAGGCAGTGAAAGGTCGTGTTACGTACATGTTTTGATGATGGCCTGAATCGTTTCATCGACGTTTGATTGAGCTGGAGCAAACAAACAGGAACGTACAAATTGTAAACATTGATATCCGCATACATTCCATCCAATCCAATTCCAGACAGTGACTGGTTTCCTGTCTTGGAATTGCAGAAGTATTTTAGGCTGTGGTACTCTTCGTCTGAAATAACTGCGTGACTCCATGTGTAGTCTATCATACCTTCTGTGCCAGCATCATCATTCATCACTACATTTCCTACCTTCAACATAGAATTAAGGAATATTTTATTAGATAATTAATTAAAAAGACTGGTCATGAAGATAATTAACTTAATTTTTTTTATGAAACATCGAACGTGAAGAAAAGTAACGTATAAAATTTTATGAAATATCAAACGTGAAGAAAAATAACGTCCATTTTTTAAATGAAATATCGAACATAAAGAACTGTAATGGAAAAAATCTAAGGTGTTTACCATGAAGCCTTTGATATTCATGACCTTGTCCTTGTTTGCATGGTTGTTGCGGTCAATTATCACCTCTGCAAGCTGTGGGACAAAATGTCCTCAGACACAATGTCAGAGAATCAAATTTATTGTTAATATTAGGATCTCATGACTTTTCTCTCATAAGAAGTTGGGATCTTCAATTAGTTTCTATAATATTTAAACCTACCCAACACAAACCAATTGAAGTAAACTTCATAAATATCCAAACATCATTTTATAACATGGCCATCAAAATCTCATAGTGTACTCTTAAACCCTTGCTATGTTTATTATTAATTCAACTATTAAGTAAATTCAATTGTTTTCAAATAAATTAATTTAGAAATTATGAATACTACATTTTTTCTAGGACCCCTAGGTGCAATCATAAGGCCCGAGCCATGGCACACAATGCAAGTTGGGGGAATCAAACACATGACCTGTTGCATGGAGCCTAGGAATGGAAACAAATAATAGGAACAAATCTTAAGCTTATGGATGAGCACCAAAGTGCTAATAGAAAAAAAAAAGTTATTATTTGGGAGACTCCCAAACTTGAATTCTTGGCAAGCATACTCCGCTCAATAATAATGCTTTAGCTTGAATTCAAACAAGAATATGGTCAAACCTGACATCTCTAAAATGGGTCAATTGCTTTCATATACTTGGGAGGCAAAACTCTATGGTTGAGTCTGTAACTAATGATGCTACCTCCCAAAATGAAGGAGAATTCCAGTTTGAAGGTAAAAAGGCCCATTACGAGGAAATTCCCTAAGGATCAAACCATTTCTATTGGTTGGAGAAGTATTATCTTGTGTCTCCTTCTACTTTGTTTGATAAAGGACAAGACAAAAGTCGAGCCTGAAGGAATCAATGCTCAAGGCCAGCTAACTTATAGGGCCTACAATGTATTTAATTCTCCCCATCTTGGTTTCATCATTAGCATACAGATATGAAGTGAGTGTTGGTATGAGTTCATGCATTTGGGCTCATGGGAATGTTGATGGACGACGAAGCATTCATTTCCTTTACAGTTCCCATAAATGCTCTGGACCTGGGTTGTGTCATCTCCTTTGGAATATGATTTGTAGATGAGAGTCTTTGCATGCAATGCATGTCATAAATGGAAATTATGTGATTTGTTGTAATGTCCCCATTTTGACCCCCTTCGCATTAAATCGTAAATGATGTAAATATTGTTATTTAATCATATTGAGGAGCTCAAGGACAAGGCCCCACCATTGATTTAGCGTTTTATGTATCGGCGATTTAAAAAATAGATGCCTATGGTTCTTGTGCTAGATAGGCACAATGTAAATTAAGACATCATGTAAATACGAATTTTAATGAAAAACCAACAACTAGCTATGCAATGCAACAAAGAGATGGGGGCATGATTCTACAAGGAATAGGGAGGGAAATGATTCAAACCCTTGAGCCAATGGTGTTAATCCATGTGTCAATGAGAAAACCCATAAACCACCAACTACCCATTTTGGGTTATGCACCCAATCATTTAATTCTTCCAAGAGTTGGTTGAGGCAGTTAATGCCTTGGGAATGGAGAGCTATGGAAGCCAATTTCGTGCATGGGCAAGCCATCAACCTCGGAATTCGTATTTTTGCTTCTTGGGCAAGAAAACACCCACGAAATGGTGCCTAAAGCCATCTTTCACGCATGGCCTTTGCTCTCTCATGCAGTCTGAGCTAGCTGGGCTTTCCCCATCATGTTTTTCACCATTTTCCCTGCAGTTTCCATGCCTAGGAGCTCGTTTTGCATTGTACAATATCTAGGAGAGGAGGGCCACGATTTGGGACTATGAGGGAGGTTGTTTTTGCCCCAAAATATCCATGGGTGTTTTTCTAAAAATGGTTTTTGCTCTCCAGGGTTGAATCCCCAATTGCCATTTCGTTTTTGGGTCTTCCCACAATTTTCTGGGTTGGTAGAAACCCCATCTTTGGGAATCTCACTGTAAAAACGTTTTTATCATGCCCACTAATTGTGGTTCTGCTGTTATGTGCATCCTTGTTTTGGTTTGAATCTGTGAGCAAGAGATTTGGAGTGGTAGTGGACAAAATTGGCTTGATAAACCTAGTGGGGCGAATAACCTCTCAAGAATATCAAGAGGGTTGGCTACTCTTCTATGCACACCTTAGACACTCTAGATTGGAAGGTATGGCCTGAGGGACTGTGCATTGGTGAAGGGAATACTTCCTTGAGTGGGTTGTGTAGGCATTGTGGGTGCCAATCTAGATAGATCTTGTAGAGGTACCCCTGGCTTTGTGCTTGAGGTCACTAGCTTAGCAATTCTTCCTTTCTATTTCCTAGCAACCTGAAAAACCCAATTGTAGATTGGCTTGGCTCATCTTGGTGTATGCTTGGCTATGTGTGAGTCTGTTGTTCTCTGATTCCTTGTAGAAATCATGCCCAGGTCGAGGGTGGTAGTTGTATCAAAAGGTTGATAAGCACAACTGGCCTATGGTTGGGTGGAACATTGCAGATGCATAGCTGGTTGCTTGAGACTACTTTGTTAAGATAAGTATTCTCTTGTGTTAACTTTGCAATTACTTATTTGATGAATATCTTGAATGTATGATGGATGTGTAATTGATATTAGTGCCGCTCTGTTTTTCTTATAATTATACATTTCCATATGTCCTTTTATATTATGTGAATGCTTATTTAATAAGTTCATGGGGATAGATGCCGTGGCTTCAATCTAACGTTCTCTCCATCGCACTGGTATGATGGGTGGGGGCGTGACATTTGTAGACGCTGGAACAGCAATATGACAAGATGGAAGACCTGCACGGTAAAGTGGAGTCTATGCAGAAAAAAATTGTTGTCCTTCACTAGAAGCAAAAGTAAAAAGATAAGTTGCCCCCTCCCTTCTCAAGCAGAATCTCAGGTTCAATGGATTCTTTTTTAGACAAGAATTATGCAGTGTTTGTTCTATAGAATTAGAAGGTTGCCCACAGGTTACGTTTTTGAGCAAGGCATAGACATAATTGGTTCTGTTGGACTTTAAAACTATGTGTAATTATGTTTGCTAAGGAGTTTTTCTCTTTCTTATAATAAAAATTACTATGAGTTTCTAAAAAAAATCATACTCATATAAAGAAAATTGAAATTAAAAAAAACTCTCTCAATTTCTTATATCATAAAATTATATATATAAATATTTCAAATTAACTCCATAACTCTCTCCGGTTATGTAAAAGTCCCGAGATTTATACATTGGAAACCTTTCCAACCAATTGAACAGAAAAACGTACGAATCCTCCGCTGCAAGTTCAATATGGGGTCGAGCTTTATTCAGCACATTTAGCCCTTACACATAATATTTAAGTTAATGCTAATGAATGCTAAGAACTAGGCAAAACCAAACCAAAGTGAATGCTAATAAGGTACCTGTAATTTTGTCTCCGAGATGAGACAAATCGGAGGATGTATTTGTATAAGAGAGGCCAACTCCAACAGGTGAGTCCAGGAATAATATATTTGCCTCTATAAATAACAGTGAAAAGAATACTCTAAGAAAAAAGTGACAGGGTTTTTAAGCATATATATATATATTTTTTTAAACAGGAGAAAAATCTCTAAACACAAAGATATTTGTTTAATTTATACAGAAATAATCTTAAAGAGTAGGTTAATGTAATAGCAAATCAAATATTATGTTTAAGGGTTTTTTAAATTAAATTTGATTAAAATTTTAGGTGCATATATAGCCTTTCATTTTGATTTAAAATTTGAACTTATAAAATTTTGCTTCATTCTAATTATTCTAAATTGACTTAAATGTTAAAAGTTCTGAAATGCTCCAAAAAATTATCATAAGGAAAGATTGTGACTGTTTCATTACTTTCAATGGAAAACTTAATTAATTAATTAAAAGTAAACAATTAATAAAACTAAATATATGAGAGTGATTAGCGAAAAAAATATATTATATCTTGAAGTACTTTCTTGGATACTAAAATTTAATTTCAATAAATTCATGTTAAAAAAATTATCTTAAAAATTACTGTCAGCTTTTCTTTCTTTTTAGTAATATAAAAATAACATCATTTAAAAAGTGAATATCATTAATAAAAAATCTACACATAAGATAAAATAACTATGTAAATATTTTTTCAAAAGAGTATGTAGAATAGTTGGTGCTTGGTGATGAGTTAATGAGTTAAGACACCCCTAAACAGAATGTTTGCTGGTTTGGAACCTCTTGCATACCAAGAATCCAGCCATTTTAAGTTTTGGCCATGGATGATTTTGACCACTTAAATATCTTTGGGTCGTAGTTTCTTAAACAAAAACAAAAACAAACCCCACCAGTAAGAACAAAAACAAACCCTACCCGTAAGAGGTACCCGCCAACAAAAAAAACAACATACATAACTAGCTTTCTGGTCAGTGGAGACGTAAATTCCTGAGATCAATTGGAACAGAATGATGAACAACCTTTATTCCAATAATACTTGTTCAACCGAAGGTGCGAGATGTTCTTCTCTACCAGAAACGGCCCCAACTCCATTGACTCTCCACCTCCAAGTGATGAGCAGCCTGGTCCTGAATTTCAATATTATATATACAACTTTGGCCGTTACTTCATTGCTATTTTACTATGTTGCCATTAACAAAAGCCATGAAACATAATTATCAGTTAAAGTACCTCCGGTCAGCCAGAGATCAAGAGGCTTTTGCGACGCGTTGAGAGTAGCTTCAAAGAACCAGTAAAACAGAGCCTTGCCGCTGTCTTTGTTCACTGTCACATATCCCGAATAATGAGCGAAATCAACCGGCGGCTGGCCGGGAAGATTCGCAACTCTGTCGGCTTGTGCTTCCCGGAGTTCTCCATGATCGGCCGCACAATGCGAGAACAGCAAAAGCAGAGCCAGAATGCATACACATGGAGAAGAAATAGCCAACGCGGCCATGACTCCAGAACCTTAAGAACACGCAAAAGAAGGCAGAGCCGCAGGCAGATGAGAGTGAGTAGGTCTGGGAACTGATGCATATTTATAACGTAAACATAGAGTAGATAAGGTAATTCTCAAATCGATTTTGTAATATTTTCGAGGATTCCAAAAAAAAAAAACACTAATTAACTTTTTTCAAAGGAAAACTGTGCAGGCCAAGATTTTACTCAACAGTTCTTAAAACAGGGCAAATGAATATAATAACCGCGACTAGGTTTTACGCACAGCTCTTACATTGCATATGTTATTGAATAGGATATGCTACATCTTGAACATGCCCTGAATATAAGTATTCAGTTGCATGTTGACTGTAGTCATTCTTCAGTTGAATATAAGACAACTGATATGCCACATCTTGAATATAAGACATCTTCCCCTTTTTCTTCTTCTTACATTGCATATGTTATTGAATAGGATATGCTACATTATTACGTGCTATCATCATGATACTAATGTAGCATATCGTAAGTGCTATGCCGTAAGTGCTATAATCATGATATGCTATCATCATGATGTGATTAATTGCTTCAAAAATAAACGGTTTATGTAATATATTTTTTCAAAAAGATATTCCAAAACGGTTTATGTAAAATATTTTTCCAAAAACATATTCCCATACGGTTTATGTAATATATTTTTTAAAACATATTCCAAAAATATCGTATGAATTTTATAAGTACTTTTTAATTTAATTGGATTGGATGAAAAAAATGGTCACATTTAAAATCAAATTTGACTTTAGAGTATCCAAGGAGTCATTTATTTAAAATCAAATTTGACTTTTTTTTCACAGAAAAATGCAACTTACTATTAATATACGAAATAGTAAAATATGTCCAACTGTGAGTCCATAACAAAGTCATACAAATCTGTCAGAAGTAACCCCCGGAACATTCCGGTTACATCATCATAATGTATCAATAAAATGGTCTGAAAATGTCAAAATAAGGTGCCACAATATCCTAAAATCTCCCAAAAGACAAACAGCTATGCGTCCAGTAACATAACAGAAATCAAATGCCACATCATCATAAAATACATAAGTCTCATAATAAGTCCAAAGTATAGATAATCACATATGCCAAACACCAAAGGCATCCCCACCAGATATGTAGACGCCAAAAGCAAAGTGTAATACAGAGATTACAACCGATCAATGCAAAACGGAACAGCATCTGCAAGAGGATGATATAAAGGCCGCAAAAATATGAGAGTATATAGTAATGTCCAACAAGTAATTGGACTCTGCAGTTTTTAAGAATCTGCACATAGAAACTGAAAATCATATAAGTATAACATGCCGCATATAACCGGAATGGAAAACAAAAAAGAACGAACAAAAATGACAACAATCCTCATGTCCAATGTAACAGATGAGAACCATGTGAATAAATCAAATCATCCCGCCATTTGACTTTATCAAATGAGTCACTCGTGTAATCGAATTAAAGATGTGTTACCGCCACTACAACGTTGACAAGTAACATTATATTTATACATTAAAAAAGGTTCTGTTGAAGCGGTTTCGAAGCGTAGATTCGACATGAACAAACAATATTATAACATTAGTAATCTAGAAATTTAAAATATAATAATAAAATTATGCGGGGCCTTACTGGGCCCGGAACCCATTGTTGACGGAGCCGAATGAATTAGATATCTTCCCTCTCTCCTCGTGGTGGAAGCTCTGCATAAATTGATAAAGGCATAAGCTGTCGCACCACTTTTGGCAAGTTTGATTCGTACCATCGCTCGCTGAGTAAACTAACGGTTTTGTATAAAGATTGCTTCGATGAAAGAGAGATTGATCAAATTGCTCCAAAAACGAGAAACGATGCATTGTCTTTCTTGATCTTTTCAATATGTTCCTTGGGGTTGCCATAAATGTCACCAAACACAATCCACAGTAAAATCCTTTATCACCAAACACAATTCAATGTCGGTAAAACCTGTTATTAAAAAAATAAAAATAAAAACCCAGTTCAGTATAAGCCGACATGAAAATAAAGAATAGAGTCACATGGCCCGAGTCACTTGAATCATGACGAATTATTTTTCTTCAATCCTATGCCAAGACAATTCCTTGGATTTCTAGAACAATCAAATCCATGACATAGAGAAACAACTCAGTTTTCTCCTCTGTTGTTACGGTTGGCCTCAAATTCGTGAAATCCCTAAGGATAAGGCCATACTTATCACACTACAAGATACTCTTGGTCACTTCCAAGATGCAAGAGCCTCTGAACCACTTTTGAGAAACGAATGCTTACCAAATCCTTTTCGGCCTCAAACGTCTCGACAATGAATGGAATAGCTCGACTTGGAATGAAATGCTTGCCAAATCTTTATGAGCATGGTCTCCTATCTTCTCTTCCCCAGTAGTATGGAGTAACTTCCCAAGAGACGCTTGAGTTACTAGTCGAGAGTCAAGTAATGGAATAGATCAACCAGTTGTTAATCTCTCTGGCCACAGTTTCTTCCCTCGGCAGCAGAATGTAATACCTGGTCGAGAGGTAATCAAAATGATTGTACATTTGAAGCACTGTGTTCCAGGAACATTAACTTCACAATTAATTATGAGATTAGATATGATGACGACGACGGCGATGATGATGATGATGATGATGGTGATGAGGATGATGATGATGATGATGACGATGATGATGAAGATGAAGACGACGGTGATGAAGATGAGTATGACGATGATGATGATGATGATGATACTGATGATGATGATGATGGAGATGACGATGATGATGATGAACATGGATATGGCGGTGATGAAGATGATGATGATGATGATGATGGTGATAATGATGATGATTATTGATCATCATTATCATCATCATCATTATCCTCTTCTTTATCATCACCATCATCGTCATCATCATCATCATCTTCATCACCATCATCTTTATTTTCATCATCCTCATCATCATATTCATAATCATCTTCATCATCATCACCATTTTCATCATCATCACCATGATCTGCATCTTCCTCCTCCTCCTCCTCCTCATCATCATTGTGGTCATCATCAACATCATCTTCATCATCATCATCATCATCTTCTTCATCGTCATCATCATCATCATCATCATTGTCATCATCATCATCATCTTCATCATTATCATCACCATCTTCATCATCATCATCATCATCATCTTCATCATGATATTCATCTTCATCATCATCATCATCATCATCGTTGTTGTCTTCATCATCGTCATCATCATCATCGTTGTCATCATCATCATCATCACTCTCTCTTCCTTGGTTTTACACCCCTCTCTCTCTCTCTCTCTGTAAACCCCCTCTCCCTCTCCCTAACCTCTCCCCCATCCCTAGCCATCCTACTATTTGCATCTCTCTACTACTCCCCCTATCCCAAAACCCCCTCCTCTCTATCCCTCTCCCCTCCTCTCCCTATCCCTTACTAACCCGATATCTCTCAGTCTCTCTCTCTTCCCTACACCTCCACCTACCTCTAAACACACCTCACATCTCTCTTTCTCACTCCCTACAACTAACACCCTCTCCTCTCTCTCGCTCTCTCTCCTCTCTCTCTCTCTCTCTCCTCCCCCCCCCCAACCATTACTAACCCCCTCTCTCAGCCTCTCTCTCTCTCTCCCCCTCCTGTCCCCTTACACCTAACTAACCCCCCCTCTCTCACTCTTTCTTCCTAGCTTCTACACCTCTCTCTCTCTCCCTCCCCCCCTCTCACTCTCTCCTAATCCCCCTTCCCCTACCACTACATGATGATGATGATGATGAATATAGAGATGACGATGATGATGATGATGATGATTATGATGACGATGATGATGATTGATGATTGATCATCATCATGATCTTCATCCTCTTCTTTATCATCATTGATGATTATGATGATGATGATGATGATGATTGATGATTGATCATCATCATCATCATCATCCTCTTCTTTATCATCACCATCACCATCGTCATCATCATCATCATCATCCTCTTCTTTACCATCACCACCACCACCACCATCATCATCATCCTCTTCTTTATCATCGCCATCATCATCATCATCATCATCATCATCATCACCATCATCTTCATCTTCATCATCGTCATCGTCATCTTTGTCATCATCTTCATCTTCATCATCGTCATCATCATCTTTGTCATCATCTTCATCATCCTCATCCTCATCACCATCTTCATCATCATGATCGTCATCTCCATATTCCTCATCATCATCATCATCATCATCATCATCATTGTGGTTGTCATCACCATCATCTTCATCGTCTTCATCATCACCACCACCATCATCATCATCATCATCATCATCTTCATCATCATCATCATTATCTTCAACATCATCATCATCATCTTCATCATGATATTCGTCATCATCATCATCATCATCATCATCGTCGTCGTCGTCATCTTCAGCATCATCCTCATCATCATCGTCATCAGTCTCTCTTCCCTGGTTTTACACCTATCTCTCTCTCTCTCTTCCTCTCTTTGTAAACCTCCTCTCCCTCTCCCTAACCTCTCCCCCATCTCTAACCATCATACTCTTTCTATCTCTCTGCTACTCCCCCTAACCCGAAACCCCCTCCTCTCCCTAGCCCTTACTAACCTAGGCTCTCTCAGTCTCTCTCTCTTCCCTACAACTCCACCTACCTCTAAACACACCTCACATCTCTCTTTCTCACTCCCTACAACTAACACCCTCTCCTCTCTCTCGCTCTCTCTCCTCCCCCCCCCAACCATTACTAACCCCCTCTCTCAGCCTCTCTCTCTCTCTCCCCCTCCTGTCCCCTTACACCTAACTAACCCCCCCTCTCTCACTCTTTCTTCCTAGCTTCTACACCTCTCTCTCTCTCCCTCCCCCCCCTCTCACTCTCTCCTAATCCCCCTTCCCCTACCACTACATGATGATGATGATGATGAATATAGAGATGACGATGATGATGATGATGATGATTATGATGACGATGATGATGATTGATGATTGATCATCATCATGATCTTCATCCTCTTCTTTATCATCATTGATGATTATGATGATGATGATGATGATGATTGATGATTGATCGTCATCATCATCATCATCCTCTTCTTTATCATCACCATCACCATCGTCATCATCATCATCATCATCCTCTTCTTTACCATCACCACCACCACCACCATCATCATCATCCTCTTCTTTATCATCGCCATCATCATCATCATCATCATCATCATCATCACCATCATCTTCATCTTCATCATCGTCATCGTCATCTTTGTCATCATCTTCATCTTCATCATCGTCATCATCATCTTTGTCATCATCTTCATCATCCTCATCCTCATCACCATCTTCATCATCGTGATCGTCATCTCCATATTCCTCATCATCATCATCATCATCATCATCGTTGTGGTTGTCATCACCATCATCTTCATCGTCTTCATCATCACCACCATCATCATCATCATCATCATCATCATCATCTTCATCATCATCATCATTATCTTCAACATCATCATCATCATCTTCATCATGATATTCGTCATCATCATCATCATCATCATCATCATCATCGTCGTCGTCGTCATCTTCAGCATCATCCTCATCATCATCGTCATCAGTCTCTCTTCCCTGGTTTTACACCTATCTCTCTCTCTCTCTTCCTCTCTTTGTAAACTCCTCTCCCTCTCCCTAACCTCTCCCCCATCTCTAACCATCATACTCTTTCTATCTCTCTGCTACTCCCCCTAACCCGAAACCCCCTCCTCTCCCTAGCCCTTACTAACCTAGGCTCTCTCAGTCTCTCTCTCTTCCCTACACCTCCACCTACCTCTAACCACACCTCCCATCTCTCTTTCTCACTCCATACAAATAACACACTCTCCTCTCTCTCTCTCTCAATGTACCTACAAGATAACACCTGGGCCATGGGACCAATAGAAAGGGGGCACCCCTAGCAATATTCCAATTTCCTAAATCCAATGGAGTCGACGGTTTGTTGATCCGAGCCACGGTCGTCAATCTATGGCTTATTCGGTCTTGCATCCAAAAGGCCTTCAGGGACACCTACTGAATTCCTAACAAGGGCATAGAATGACGATCGTGCAACAAAAATGAGTTCTAGGGAGTCCTGCAAGTGTGTCTAGGAAGGTTCCAGCTGGGAACGCTAGCCATAAGTGCTCGGTGATTGATTTTGCAAAGTTGACCCCCGTGTGCAAAAATTGCACACTCCCTTACTGAGTAAAACCCTAGTTTGAAAAATGGACCTACAAGATGACACCTGGGCCATGGGACCTGCAGAGAGGGGCACCCCGAGCACTGTCCCGATGCCCTGAATCCAACGGAGTCAACCGTTTGTCGATCCGAGCCACAGTCTTCATTCTACGGCTCGTTCTGTCTCGTACCCAAAAGGCCTTCATTTAGTGATGGGCCTTCTTAGATTAACCAACAACTATTGCATTAGATAGCTTCATTAGTGATGGGCCTAATTTGACTGCCATAGAAATAGATAGCTTCATTTAGTCACGAGCCTAATTTGACTGCCATGGAGTAACCATCAATGTCCGCATTAGATAGCTTCACTGACTCCATTAAAATTCAATTGGGAATGACATGAATGATTTAAATTCAACACCTTATCTAGCTTCATTTCATTCAATGATGGGCCTAATTTGACGGGAGCATGGGAACCCAAACTCCATTAAAATTCAATTGGATGTGACATGAATGATTAAAAGTAAACTCTAGGCCCACAGCAGTGTATCTCAACCAACGATTCGCTTGATATTAAGAAAATGCTGTAAATGTAGGTCACGAGTTCAAATCAACCCAACTTACCCATGCCCCATGATTGTGGGATGTGTGGGTGCACCTAGGGGTATAGTGGTAGCGGACGGAATTGGATCCCTGGACCCCATGTCACGCAAGTACCAGCCCCTTCCCAATTGTTGATTCCCCTAGTTACAAAAAAAATAAAAATTAAACTCTAGACATGGTTGGACATCTAGTACGTTGATGCTTTAAATGATGAACTCTTTCCTTTATGGCATTATAGGGTTTCTTACCTTGCATTTAATGATAGCATTAATTAGTTAATGGCTTCCATGTTCGAAGCATAGAGAAAAACCTTGTCACATTACAAAATCCTTGCAACATCATACAAATTAATAGGGGAGGCTGCCAAATACGAACGAGTTCCCCCTCTTCACCTTTTCTCTGTTGGAGTTTATGTTAGGTTCTCTCAATATGGTCTGCACTTGCCACTTAGTATGACAGGAGTTATGGTCACTGGACAATCTGCTGCAGGTAAGAGTTATACTTAAACTGCTTACTTTGGATTTAGAACCAGTTCATATTCTGATTCTGGTTTCGAACCATCTGATTCAACTTTATATGTGGACTAGAGATCGATCAACCTTTTATGGTCTACCCACCTGAAAGTTTTAACTGTCGAAACTAACCTGATAGATTTACAGGGGTATTATTTCTCAAATTAATTTAAGCGGGTTGAGTGGAGTAATTCGTTCTTTTTAGGACCTAGACCAACCAGTTGATCGAGCCAGCTTGCACATCATCGATATCTTGGTCCAAAATTTATGTGATTTTAAACAAAGGAGCATGAGCGCCTTTGAACTTGGGAGAGGTAAAATGAGCTAGGTTGAGGGCAATAGATGTTGTATTTTTTCACACAATCTAACGCAAAATGGCCGTAGAATTGGGCGAGATAACTCCCTCCAAACAATAGCCAGCAAAGATCTACAAAACGGGGTTAAAGGAGGGAAACAAAATTTAAAACAAATAATAATATTTACTTTGTACAGAGTATAAATGATTGCTACGTGGAAGCTTCTCGTAAATTGAGATCATATTGGCAGCCTCCCCTATTAAATGCTGGGTAAGCATCCCTATAATTCCATAAAGGAAAGAGTTCATCATTTAAAGCATCAACGTACCGGATGTCTAGCCATGTCTAGAGTTTAAATAATTTATTTATTTATTTATTTTTGGAAACTAGGGGAATCAACAATTGGAAAGGGGCTGGTACTTGCATGACTTGGGGTCCAGGGATCCAATTCCTCCTGCTACCACTATACCCCTAGGTGCACCCACACATCTTGCAAGCATGGGGCACGGGTAAGTCGGGGTGATTTGAACTAGTGACCTCCATTTACAACATTTCCTTCATATCATGCGAATCACTGGTTGAGCTACACCCCTGCGGGCCTAGAGTTTAAAATGCAAGGTTGGCTTGTAACTAAGAATACACTCTTAAATCCAATACCTGCAATGAAAACAATAATTTTTCATTCAAAACATGAAAGAAAACAAGAGAGTTATATGATTGCACTAATATCTAATTTTAAAAAGTTAAAAAAGAAAAGATTCTGATGTCTATATGATGGAACATAGTGATTGAAAAGCTCATATTTTATACCTTTTTCTCCAATATAACCACCTTCACTACTATTATTTTTGGTGGATTGTCCCGCCCTGCGTATAGAATCAATATTTTGTTTATGAAATCCCTTCTCATTGTTAAAACCTATCAAGGTCATAGGAGCGCCTACGCTAGTGACATCTTGAGTTGTAATGACAAATTCCAATGAAGGTTCCACATGTGGTTCATAGTAATTGTTCTCTGCATTCTGCACCCAAAACAAAACACTAATATTACCTTGAAAATAGAGAAAAAATATAAGATTAGAAAATGACTACTAAAATTGTAACTCAGTAATTACCTGAATCAGCTCCATCGGACAATGCACATCCCTGGTGTATAATTCAATAGATAATTATTTAATTTCTTGATGTAAATATTCTGTAAGTGGATTTTATTTTTCCCCAACACAGAACTTCTCTTTCCTGATCTTTTCAATATGTTCCTTTGGGGTCACCATAAATGTCACCAAACACAATCCACAATAAAATCGTTTATCACCAAACACAATTCACAATAGAATCCTGTCGATAAAACCTGTCATTAAAAAAATAAAAATAAAAACCCAATTCAGTATAAAGAATAGAGTCACATGGCCCGAGTCACTTGAATCATGATGAATTATTTTTCTTCAATCCTATGCCAATATGATTCCTTGGATTTCTAGAACAATCAAACCCACGACCTAGAGAAACAGCTCAGGTTTCTCCTCTATTGTTACGGTTGGCCTCAAATTCATGAAAGGCCTAAGGATAAAGCCATACTTATCACACTGCAATATACTCTTGGTCACTTCCAAGATGCAAGAGCCTCTGAACCACTTTTGAAAAATGAATGCTTACCAGATCCTTTTCGGCCTCAAATGCCTAGGCAATGAGTGGAATAGCTCGGCCTGGAATGAAATGCTCACCAAATCCTTTTGAACATGGTCTCCTATCTTCTCTTCCCCATCAGTATGGAGTAACTTCCCAAGAGACGCAAGCTACTGGTTGAGAGTCAAGCAATGGAATAAATCAACCACTCCTTAATCTTTCTAGCCGTAGTTTCTTCCCCCGGCAGCAGAATGTAATACCTGGCCGAGAGGTAATCAAAATGATTGTACATTTGAAGCACCGTGTTCCACAAACATTAACTTCACGATTAATTATGATATTAGGGGCATGAGAGGATAACGTAGAACATAGACACTTGGCGAGAAATATCCCGAGAACATGGACACTTGGCGAGAAATATCCCAAGCTTAGTGATCGGTTTTGGAGCCGACGAGGAGGCGGTAGTTTGTGTCGTGGTCCGCTAACTGTTTATTTTTTTTGTTATATTAACCAAAATGTGCACGATTTATAGTGATACATAACGCATGCACATTATGTACCACTATAACGCGTGCGCATTTTCGAATCCTATCTTACATGTCAATTGACATGGAAGGTTCGGAGTGCGCCCATGCCTAGTTCTAAGTAACGCGTGAGTGTTTTGAATTTACACAATTCTAGTGCATTTTGCAAATGCATGATTCCACCTAAAGGGTCCCTCAACTTCATGCGAGGGACGAGTGACAACAATTCATGCTGAGGTAATTATTTCAACATGACATTATTTTAATACATGAGTAAATCCAATTAACAATTAGTGTCATTTGTAAATTATTTTTCCTTACTATACACATATATAGATTGTTACTATTTTTAATGATTTTAAAACTTGTAGTTGCTACCAGAAGTGCATGAGGGGCAAGAGGCTCATCCACCTGCACCTTCTGAGTTACAAGATGTTGTCATACCTTCAGCCACAACATCTCACGCTGAGGTAACTATTTCAACGTGACATTATTTTAATACATGTTAGTTTGTTATCACATGTTCTTAATTAATGTTACACGATCTAATATTTGCAATTCTCTAAATTGTAGGTTGTATATCCCCATCAGAGGGAAATGATTTCATCTAGTGAGATCCCCCCTGGTGGGAAACAACCAATAGCTTTCCCATGGAGGCACGAAAGACAACAGACCGTGCCTTAGAATTGATTGAACTATACAGTAGATCGGTATGTATTTTATCATTGTCAGTTTGTTAATACATGTTATTTCATTGACCAATAGATTTCTAACTACATTAGTATTGGTGATTATTGCCACGAGCCTCTATACTTCCGAGACTCTCAGTAGTTGGATCTCCTTGTAGTCCAAATGTGCAAAAGGGACAAGTTTATAAGAGAGGCTCCACTCCTAGAAAGGGTGTGGATGTCTTCTATAGCAGACACACGACAAATCCATCTACCCCTAACCTAATAAGGGTCATTGATGTTGCAGTTAGTGCCACATCTACAATAGCCACAACTCATACATAGGTAACTATTTCAAAAATCACAATGCATAGTGTTTAACCATGTTACTATATTGTTTATTCATGCATGTCTAACTATTTCTCCATTTGGTGGTTGTATCCATTAGCAGCAGAAGTTCCCAGTCCCTCTGCTTAATCCATGGTTCTGACCGGGTCTCCTCTTGTGGTGAGATGTTCATTAATGGCCAAGTTTTTTTATTCAATTTACCCAAACATGTTGATCAATGTTGAATTGTTGAATTAATTGAGATATGATCTTTTATTTGCAGAGCACAACTATAGAGAGGCCTTCCATGAGCACATCGCTCACATCTATACTCCATGAAATTTGGTGAGTGTTTGTAATAAATAATTTGGCCATAAGTTAATTTTTTAAGTTTGTTAATGGTAGGGTATTAGTGTAGTTATTTGATAAAAATATTGATTTTTTTTGCGGACTCTTGAGATGCAGAGTGATCCCAGGGAGATGGTCAATAGAGGAAAGTCAAAGAAAAACTAGTGAAAGATTGATTTTTGATGTTGCATAGTCTTGTATATATGTGTTTTGACATGTGCATCTACAAATTGTTGTACTTAGGGATACATGTACATTGGCAAGCCATTTGAGGGCTGACTACTTTGCCATATTTTGTATTACAAACATTTGACTATAAATGCATGATACAATATATTCTATATTTTCTCTTGAGTTTCCACTTGTGCTTGTGATGATTTATCTCTTCCACAAATTGATAAATTATGCTATTGAAATTTATATAATTACATTTTAAGCAATATTTATTCTCTTAGATTTATTGCATTGATCATGTAACATCTCACCATCGTGTTATGAAAACATTATCTTAATGGAAAAAACTAATAATATCTTTCAACGGTTCAATGAACTTAGCACATGCATGCTAATTTGATATATAATATAAAATTGCGTTTTTTGTCAACTCTAAGGGTTCATAGCCATTGATCAGGACTATGGTTGCAAGGAAAATATGTTGCAAGGAAAAAACAAAAGTTAACAAAATAAGTCAAAATATGTTTGAATAACCTTTGTCCTAATAGTAACATGCTACGCATATCATCAATGTAATCCTATGACATTTTCAGAAACTAAGAGGAAGTCTAATAGATTCTACACATTTCATCAATGCTACCATTTCATCAAATTATACGTACATGAGCATCTATGCAGTTCGATTGAAGTGTGCCTATTGTAGCATGCCAAAAAAAATTGCAAAGTATCAAGTACAATGCCAAGGAATGCATAACTAAAATGTAATAAAATTCATTGGGCCTTCATGTACATATGGTCAAATATATGTAACAAATATACCCTAGTTTGTTCCAATATGCTAACTAATAGCTGGTCATTAATCCACTCTCATAAAATCGTTGAAGATATAAAACCTATTCTTACTAACCTTAGTATGTAAGACCCTGGTTTGTGCTTTACCTCTTTCATATGTCCATTTTCCACTTGTCATAATGAAAAAGTAATCATACAGAATCCATGGAAAATGAAATACCTAACTAGTTTAATGATATTCCTTGATAATGTTGTTTTGATGAAGGAAAATAAGATGTTCATGGTTCTATGTTTGTAAAAAGGATGGATTATCCTCATATGAAAATGTATTTAAAATTTAATGTTCTTGATTGATACAAACGATGATGTAATGGTTGTTCATTGTGATTTGGAAAGTATTCCCCCATAGCTTGATGGCAAAGTTTCATGGTGACTTTGATCTAACAAAGCTAGCAAGGATCAAAGGGATATCATCGATGAAACATTGCCTCCATTTTTTATTTGGAACTTTGAATTCTTGAAAATGACATTAATTACTCAAAATCCAAATATAATGGAACACTAAGGAGTTTTTAAATGATGTGGCACACTAAGGACATAGAAATCTACTAAGGGTGTAGTGTGGTAGGTTTGATTTCCACTCTTGGAATGTCTAGTTCTAGAATCAAAATAAAAAAAATTCAAAGTTGACCCCCATGTGAAAAACTACACAATCTCTTGCTAAGCAAAACCCTAGTTTCCAAAATGGACTTTAAAGATGACATCTAGTCCATGGGACTGGAGGAGAGGGGCATCCCTAGCACTACACGATGTCCTCAATCTAACGAAATTGATAGTTTGTCGATCCGAGCCACGGTCGTCATTCTATGGCTTGATTTGTCTCACATCCACAAGGCCTTCAGGGACACCTACTGGGGGTATATAATTCCAACCGTGCAACAAAACTGGGTTTCACGGAGTCCTGCAAGTGTGTCTAGGAAGGTTCCAGCTGGAAACACTAGTCGTAAGTTCCTGGTCGATGATTCTGCAAATTTGACCGCAAATTGAAAAAAGTACACACTCACTTACTGAGCAAAACCCTAGTTTCCAAAATGGACGTACAAGATAGATCCTGGCCCATGGGACTGGAAGAGAGGGGCACCCCTTGCACTATCCTGATGTCCTAAATCCAATAGAGTCAATGATTTTTCATTCCGAGCCATGGTTGTCATTCTATGGATCGTTCCATCTCGCATCGAAAAGGCCTTCAGGGACACCCGCTGGATACCTACTGGCGGCATAGAATTCCAACCGTACAACAAAAGCGGGTTTCTAGGAGTCCTACAAGTGTGTCTAGGAAGGTTCCAGCTGGGAACACTATCCATAAGTGCTTGGTCGATGATTTTGCAAATTTGACCCCAATGTGCAAAAATTGCACACTCCCTTACTTAGCAAAACCTTAGTTTCCAAAATCGACCTACAAGATGACACTTGGGCCATGGGATGAGAGGCGAGGTGCTCCCCTATCACTATCTCGATGTCCTGAATCCAACGGAGTCGACGGTTTGTCGATCTGAGCCACAGTATTCATTCTATGCGTTGTTCTATCTCGCATGCAAAAGGCCTTCACAAACACCTATTGGATACCTACCGGGGGCATAGAATTACAACCATCCAACAAAATTGGGTTCTGGGAGTCCTACAAGTGTGTCTAGGAAGGTTCCATATGAGAAAACTAGCCATAAGTGCCTGGTTGATGATTTTGCTAATTTGACCCCAATGTGCAAAAATTGCACACTTTCTTACTGAGAAAAATCCTAGTTTCCAAAATGGACCTACAAGATGACACTCGTGCCAAGGGACCAGGGGAGAGGGGCACCCCTATCACTATCTCGATGTCCTCAGTCCAACAGAGTTGACGGTTTGTCAATCCAAGCCACAATCATGAGTCTATGGCTCGTTCTGTCTCGCATCCAAAAGTCCTTCAAGGACACCTACTGGATATCTAGCGGGCCCATAGAATTCCAACCATGCAACAAAATCGGGTTCTAGAAGTCTTGCAAGTGTGTCTAGGAATGTTCTAGCTAGGAACTCTAGCCATAAGTTCCTGGTTGATGATTTTGCAAATTTGACCCCAATGTGCAAAAATTGTACACTCCCTTACTGACAAAAACCCTAGTTTCCAAAATGGACCTACAAGATGACACCTGGGAAATGGGACCAGAGGAGATAGGCACCCCTAGCACTATACCGATGTCTTGAATCCAACAGATTCGACGGTTTTTCAATCTGAGCCACGATCGTCATTAGATGGCTCGTTTCGTCTCGCATCCAAAAGACCTTCAGGGACACTTGCTGGATACCTATTGGGGCCATAGAATTCCAACCGTACAACAAAACCGGTTTCTGGGGAGTCCTACAAGTGTGTCTATGAACGTTCCAACTAGGAACTCTATCCATAAGTCCCCAGGCGATGATTTTGCAAAGTTGACCCCCATGTGCAAAACTGCACACTCCCTTACTGAGCAAAATCCTTTTTAAAAAAATGTACCTAGAAGATGACACCTGGGACACAGGATCGAAGGAGAGGGTAACCCCTAGAACTATCCTGATGTCCTGAATCCAAAGGAGTCAACGATTTTTTGATCCGAGGTACGTTCGTCATTCTATGGCTCGTTCTGTCTCACATCCAAAAGGCCTTGAGGGACACAAGTTGGATACCTATTGGGGGCATAGAATTCCAACCGTGCAACAAACCGAGGTTCCGAGGAGTCCTACAAGATTGTCTAGGAAGGTTCTATCTAGGAATTCTAGCCATAAGTGCTCGGTTGATGATTTTGAAAATTTGACCGCAATGTGCAAAAATTGCACACTCCCTTATTGAGCGAAACCCTAGTTTCCAAAATGGACCTACAAGATGACACCTGGGCCATGGGACCGAAGGGGAGGGGCACCCCTAGCACTATCCCGATGTCTTGAATCCAACGGAATCGACGGTTTGTCGATCCGAGCCACGGTCGTCATTGTTACACCCAAAATCTACTCATCATTAGATTCAGTGTATACATCCCTGAAGTCACCTGGACTAAGTACTTTCGTTTGGGAGGATTTGCATTCAATCTTGCAAAATTTTGAGAGGTCATCACAGGTTGCACACTAGAAACATGCGGCGTCATGGTCTGCTCCACTGCAGGGTGCAACGAGGTCTGTTAATGGGCAAAAATATCCTATTCGAGATATTTCTCGAAACTTACCGATTTAGGGGCTTATCCCTAACCTCTAGGAGAGCTATTACTTGACCCCTAACTCTCTGGGAAGATCCCCCATCTCTCTCCTACCATCTCTCATCCTATCCTATCCATACTCTATCCACTTGGTCCTATATAAGTGAGGCTCACTCCCATCCCAAGGGGAGGAAGGCTATGGTATCTACATGCTGGTGAAATCTCTATTAAAGCACCTCTATTCATGTTGATGTATATGTAACTTCGGAATGTATTTCACATATATGTATATTGTATTCCTATAGAGATGTTATTATTCCTCTATACGGAAGTGGTTGTATTCCTATAGAGATGTTATTATTCCTCTATACGGAAGTGTCATCATTTATATTGTAAGTGTCGTAACTTATACTTGATGGGTTATTAGACCACCTTGTTGGGGTCCGCTCTGTATAACTCATGTGGGTCAAAGGGTTATTAGACAACCCTATTGGGGTTCGGCCATGTGGGTCAAAGGGTTATTAGACCACCCTAGTGTGGGTCATCCCAGTCAGCATTATGTTAAGTGGTTAAGTTGAGGTTGACCTAGTTGAGTAAAGGTCAAGTCAAGTTAGTGTATAAATAGAGAGTGTGTCTCTCTCATTTTACACATTCTATTCTCTCACTCACACTCGGGAGAGTGGCGCACTTGTGGAGGAGGAGGCTTTGCTGCTAGGAGAAGACTATCTCTTGTATTCTAGTTGTATCATTGCTCTATCTATCTCTGAGGAAGTTATTGGGGTTTTTCACCTTTATGGTTTTCCCCAAGTAAACACTGTGTCTCTTGTGTGCTTGCATTATTTTGTCCATGATTGATATGCTGTAGATTTGCTATACATGTTGTTCTCGCGGTTAAGATCCTAGATTAGATTGAAGTAAATTCTGAAAATTTAACATGGTATCAGAGTTAGCCTGAAAGAAGGCATGATATGGCATGTATGACACTTGTTGCATTTACGATGCTAGGGCTTGATATAGAAAAAACCAGTCATCATAGAACTTTAACTATAAATCTGTTTTGGCAAAGTATTCAGATATGAAACTTTTACAGGTTGAAGATTAGATCTCCATGTACCTTGTGTCCAAAGGAAAACCTCTAATTCGTTGTACTTTGTGATTTATGATCTGTACAATATAGGGTTTCGACTTCTTCCATATCTGATTCAAAATTAGGTGACCTTGGAAAAAAGGTCATAACTTGAGCTAGGAAGCTCCAAATGAAATTTCATAAAAAGTTTCAGGTATTAAACAGACTGTACTATCTCAATAAAAAAATTTAGAGGCCGAAGTTGAACTAGTGACACATGGCACGCTGTACAAGTTCGCTCTCCTATATTATCCCATAAACAGGTCACGTTGTGACACTTGGCATAACTCTCTCTCAAAGAATCCAATTGAGGTCAGACCTATCGGGATGGAAATATAATAGGTCGGGATATCTCAAGAAAATATTTCAGACCCTGTGGATCAAAAAGTTCAGAGTTACACCAGAAACAATCAGGTACATATTTCTGTCAAAACATAATTATTTTTGAGTACCTTCATTCATGGCTTCCAGAATTTAGGGCTTCGGAGAAAGTTGAAATTTTTGTACTCAGAGACCATGACTGAATGCTACTCATCAAAATCGAAATTTAGAGACCAAGATCAGAATTTTTGGTTGGGCAGAAGGCCGGGCTTGATCAAACCCTAATTCTGGGTCACGTCTAGTGAATCCAAAAGTTTCAAAGGAAAAATTGAGGAGTGAAACTTTGCAGTTTTCAAATTCTGAATATACCAGCTTGATCAGCTCATCAAGGCGCATATTTCTATCCTTTCGAAAGTTTGAATTTTTGGGGTTTCTCTGACAAACCCTATTACAGCTCCAGATCCAGTTCCTGCAAATCAAGTGGATTGGGTTAATCCTAAAAGAGGATGGATTGGTCACCTGCATAAGTGAAGAAGTTTATGTTTCATAGGGAGATGAGGCTAAGGCCTTCCATAAGAAGATTAAAAACAATCTTGATAGGTATGGCTTACAGGTATGTTTCATGGTTAAGTTTATCATATGTTTGTCTTCATATCATTACAGTACAATCTTGATTAATTACTAGACTTGTCGCATCACCTTAATAGAAGATATTCATTGATTAAGGTTTTGACACTTATGAAGGTATTAATGCATCGTGATGTTGTATGAGGTTTATTTTGTTCGCTAATATAAAAGGTACACCAAGAAAGACAAATCATGTTCTACTTCAAGAACATATGATCATGATGACATGAAGACAAAGATTCATCCATTGTCATGGATCACATAGAAGATCTACTTTCAAGGTATGTATAACTTGGTCCTACAATGGTTAACCTATGAGACATGCAGGTTACTAGCACAAGTCACTGAAGAGAACCAGAAGACATTATGTGGGTATGTTAGACATAACTAGCTAGCATGCTAATCCAGGTATGTTTTTCCTATATCAAGCTAGAATCCTACCTTGTGTTAGGATCTTATACTGTTGTGTTGTTGATAATGATTATTCATGAAGTCATAGGTTTGAATAATTATGGTTGTATGCATATTATGTTTCTTACCATAATTGATGATATGACTAACCAGAAGAGTCATGAAGGTATAGGTTTGAATAATCATGGGTTTTATGCATATTATATCTCTTATCTTGATTAATGATTCAACTAACCAAAAGAGTCCTATGATCAAATAAGAATATGTATGAGTAAAAGAAGACTTCCCTGAAACCTTGAATACTAATGTTTATTATCTATGTTTGAAATGATCCTGACTATACATGCTTGAGATTATTGTGTTTTGATAGTATTAAGATTATACTAATAAATGTGTGGTTATGTATGAGACCTCAAGGATAACACAATGATGATACTAATAAGCATGCATAGTGATTAAGGATGGATGTAAGTTCAAGGACAGGTAATCCAGGAAGCAAAGTTCAAGAGGGAGCACACTCCAGTTGTTCCTGCAAGAAAGCAAAGGAGCACACTTCAGTAGTTTCTGCAAGGATAGAGATATTCAGAGGGAGTTTAGCACTTCTCACAATCCACATCAGAATGGAGTTGCAAAGATTCAGAGGGAGTTCACCCAGCAACCAAACAAAGATAAGCATTTGAATTGTCATTTTTTACATAATGTTATTCAATGATTTATATGCTTATGTTCCTAGAATTAGGTTGTGTATTATGCATATTAGAATAGTTGCATTGATGAACAGTATACTACTAATATACATGGGTAAGTGGCCTATGGAACTGTACAACATTCCATTGCTACTTATCTAGAATGAAACCACTTTGTTGACATGTTAGGAGTTGTGCACACTCTTAACAATGTTCTGGTAGAGATTGGAAGGCATGTAGAAAGTTACGGAATATGGATAAATGTTGTATTGGCTAAGATAATTGCATGACTGTATGACATATTTCTTTATGTGTACGAATTTGTTCTGAAAACTATGAGATGTTTTCTAATCAACAATTTAACTTGTTGTGTAGGAAAGATCATATACCATCACCTACAAAAGAAGAACTACAACATTTGTTCAGCAACAAAATTATCTATTGAAGATATTGAAGTTCTGAGGATATGGGAAGAATGCCATGATCCGTTGATCATGAAGAATTATGCTTGGGATGTGGTCCCAAGACCTGAAGGGAAGTTTGTTATGACTTCCATATGGATCTATCAAGATTAATCATGCTGCAGATGGCAGCATAGAGAAATATAAAAGTGATGAAGTGGAAGATACACCAGATGGATTTCAAGACAGCCTTCTTGAAAGGTGTAGTTGAAGAAGAAGTGTATGTGGAGAAGCCACTTGGTTCTAAGGCACATGACAGGGAGTCATATATGTGCAAAACTTGGTATAGTAGGATAGACATCTTTCTATCCAGTTTGGGGTTTACCAAGTGTAAAGCGGATTGCAACCTTTACTACAAGGTTGAGGAAGGAAATCCAGTGATACTACTATTGTATGTGGATGACCTGTTTCTAACAGGAGATGATAGATTGATTGCTGACACGCAGAGGAAGCTTGCTTTCGAATTCGATATGAAGAACTTGGAGATGATGCACTATTCACTTTCTAGATATGGAGGTGTGGCAGAGTGCAGATGGAATCTTCCTTGGACAAGGGAAGTATGCAGTAGAGATCCTGAAGAGGTTCAGGATGATGGACTGCAAGGCCATGCCCACAACTATGGCATCGAACCTGAAGCTTCTATGTGATACTTCATCTGATCCGGTTGATGTCACTGTGTATCGTCAGATGATTGGGTCCTTGATGTACCTGACGAACATGAGACCAGATATTTGCTTTGTGGTGAACACATTGAGCCAGTTCCTCACAAATCCGAGGAGTGTTCACCTGGTTGATGTAAATCATATTCTGAGGTACCTGAAGGGTACGGTTGACTATGGGCTCAAGTATGACGCGAATCAAAAGTTTAACCCACAGGGTTATGTTGATTCAGACTGGGCAGGCAGTGCTGCAGATAAGAAGAGCACTCCTGGGTGCTGCTTCAGTATGGGATCAGGTGTGATCTCTTGGTTTAGCAGGAAGCAATCCTGCGTAGCACTGAGTATAGCTGAGGCAGAGTATGTTGCAGCATGTTCAGCTAGTTGTGAGGTAGTATGGCTCCAGAAGCTACTGTCTGAGTTATTTGATCTCTCGCTGGAGGCTACTGGTATCTTTTGTGACAACTAGATTTGTGTGAAGCTGTCCAAGAACCTGGTGTTCCACGACAGGTCGAAACACATAGAGATCAAATACCACTATATCAGGGGTATGGTATAGAGAGGAGCGGTGAAGCTCCTGTATGTTGCGATAGATGAGCAGATTGCAAATGTGCTAACGAAACCACTAGCCAAAGTGAAGTTCGAGTACTTCAGAGAGAGGCTTGGTGTTCTTCAGATCGACGACACTTTGAGGAAGAAGTGATGGACACATTTGTTGAAGCCATTCCAAGCATGTTAGAAGGAGGATCCTTCACATGGATGTGGATGTAAGCGCTGGATGATGAGCATCGGGATGATGTTCTAGTTTTTGCTTTGTATGATCAGTTGGATTATTTATATGTATATGTATGTACACATCATGTTGGATGCTGGATATGATCAATTGGATCATTTATATGTATATGTGTGTACGCATCATGTTGGATGTTGGATATGATCGGTTGGATCATTTGTATGTATTTTGTATATGCATCATGTTGGATGCTTGGACCATGTATCTGTATATGTATCAGGTGGATACATTGTATGATCAGGTAGATCATGTATGTTGATATGTATCATGTATTTGTATTTGTATCAGGTGGATACACTGTATGATCAGGTGGATCATGTATGATGATATGTATCAGGTAGATACTTGGTATGCATCAGGTGGATGCATTGTATGATTAGGATGATCATGATGACAAGCTTCAGGGTGTTGCTCTAGATTATATGTATCAGGATGGTACAGTGATGATGATCAGTGTGATCATGGGCATCAGGATAATGCCTCATGCGATGATGATCCGTTGGATCATGAGTACCAGGTTGATACTTGGAGGTCAGAGATGATATGTGGCAGGTTGTGCAAATAGCATGTAATCAGTCCTGGGAGATCTTGTCGGTCATGCTGCGACACATAAATGTTCCTGGGATGCTCTTTAAAGGTATTGTAGAGGAGATGCATGTAATCAGTCCTGGGAGATCTTGTCGGTCGTTCTTAGGCACATAAATGTTCCTGGGATACTCTTTTCGGTATTGCATCCACACATAAAATTAGTTCTGAGAGGCCACCTCTATCAGACCGTTCACACATATGACGAAGACCTGTAGGTGGTGGGCCTACATCCAGTATGAAAAAAGATTGGCTCTGTAGAACTTCCTATGATGAGTAGATTCAGAGATTGATCGATATAGTAGCAGTAGTGACGATGATGATGACTCGATGACGATTATCCAGTGACGATGATCCAGAGAAGATGACTTGTGCTAGAAGACCCGTGTCGAGAAATACCTTTGTAATTAAGAGGGAGTGTTGATGTATATGTAACTTCGGAATGTATTTCACATATATGTATATTGTATTCCTATAGAGATGTTATTATTCCTCTATACGGAAGTGGTTGTATTCCTATAGATATGTTATTATTCCTCTCTACGGAAGTGTCGTCATTTATATTGTAAGTGTCGTAACTTATACTTGATGGGTTATTAGACCACCTTGTTGGGGTAAGACCTGTATAACTCATGTGGGTCAAAGGGTTATTAGACCACCCTAGTGGGGGTCGGCCCAGTCAGCATTATGTTAAGTGGTTAAGTTGAGGCTGACCTAGTTGAGTAAAGGTCAAGTCAAGTTAGTGTATAAATAGAGAGAGTGTGTCTCTCTCATTTTACACATTCTATTCTCTCACTCACACTCGAGAGAGTGGCGCACTTGTGGAGGAGGAGGCTGTGTTGCTAGGAGAAAACTATCTCTTGTATTCTAGTTGTATCATTGTTCTATCTATCTCTGAGGAAGTTATTGGGGTTTTTCACCTTTATGGTTTTCCCCAAGTAAACTCTGTGTCTCTTGTGTGCTTGCATTATTGTGTCCATGATTGATATGCTGTAGATTTCCTGTACATGTTGTTCTCTCAGTTAAGATCCTATATCAGATTGAAGTAGATTCTGAAAATTTAACAATTCACCTATTGGAGAGCTCTTACTTCCTTGGAAGAATTTGGCAATTAGCTTGGTCGGAGTAGGGCTACTGCATTAAGTCTTTGGTTTTAGTTCTATATCTCTATCATGTACTCCTCTATTTACAGTAATGAAAATGCTTTCCACCAATATTGTTCTCATGTGTAATGATATTGTGTTGTTTACCTACTTAACTGTTTACATAGATCTCTTATTGTATAGATGATCTTTACTGGTTTCTCTTGTTTTTGTGTCTTGACAGGTCTTGCAGCTTGGATCTGATGACCGTGGGACATGGAGCAACATTTAGGAGAAAGGATAGCGAATCAAAGAGGTAATACATCTAGCACTTGATCCTTAAGTAGATCTAGGAAATGTGTTTGTAGTCTATTTTATTTGTTCTAGATTCACTTGAACTAGGGAGATCCGGCTCGCGTCCGCTCGAGTGGATTGTCCGATAACAAATTTGGTGACCATACTAGGGAAGAACATTGTTGTTTTCAATCTGAATGTCAGTTTCAGTTGATTGCTTTTCCAAGCCATTTTTTTTCCTCTGAAGCCTTTTCACCATCAAATATTCACTGTGAAGAATCTAATTACCTTCCTTTGAGTTTGCACATCCCATTTGAAGACCTGTTTATTGCTCATTATCTGGAGAATTCATTCATTTTTGGACTTAGATCTCGCCAGTTGCACCTGGTCAGTGTACCCAGAGAGACACTGTGTTAGTTTTTAGCTCTATTCTTTGCCTGTTAGTTTGTCGTCGCAGCCCTTCCATTGGTATACTATGACATCATCGCACTTCCCGCACTAGTGAACTACGACGTTACACTATGCATAAGCACAGAGTGCACTGATCTTCCATTTTTTGCCGTACAGGCACCTTTTCTCCATTTCTGATTTGAGTTTTGGTTTGTGTACAGACTCCTCTACACTGTACCTTCCAGGCAGAGCCCCTTTTGTCCAGTAGTGTTTTGTTTGGCTTGTTTGTATTGGTTTTTGTGTCTTTTGAGTTTTGGATTAATGTTTGGCCCCTTGAGTAAAAACTAGTGTTTTGCTTGCATTTTTAAGCGAAATGGGTTCTATTTTTGAATCATGCATTCTTCAGTCGTTTTGACCCATCTCAAGGTTTTGAGATCATTTTTGGTTGAGTGTGATTGGCTTGTTTTAAAGACTCAAAGAGTGTGGGATATCCATGTCTTTTTGAGCCTCTCTTTCTTGGGTTATGCATCTTGTTTCCCTTACATGCTAAGCTATTCAATCATTTTTGGGAAAGATTGATTCTTTGTCTTCACTTTAGTTCAAAAAAAAGATTGATTTTGTCACTCTTTTCCTATATTTGTGAAATTGGAAAACATAAATTTTCTTATTACTTTATTTTGATCATTTGATATTCTTGGTCTTATCATCATAAGAAAAAGAAAGGCTTGTTTCAGTTTCATGTGCATTTGAGTTAGATAACATTGTTAAGTGCTTATCATTGTCATATATTTAATTGGAAAAATTTATAGAATCCTTCTTTCCGTAGCTTAGATGTGTCTTTTTCAAGTGTAAAAAGATAGGAAATGAGTTATAATTATTGCATTTGGTAGATGTTGAGCCTTTCTTGAGTGCCTTTGAGTTGTTTGGGTGTTTTCCATTTTTCTTTGGGAATTTCTGAAAGATTAGAGTGTTGTAGATATTCTCTCACTTTTTGTATATAGATATGAAAAGTGTTTAGTTACCAAATTTCATTTTTGGTACATGCATTTGAAAATTGAAAAATGCTCCATTATTTTGTCTTACGCATTGTTAAGATTAGTTGCATCTTTCATTTTCTTTGCAATTTTTAGTTGATCTTTGTAGAAAGTTAGAATTATTGCACTCTAGGAAGGAATTCTTCTTTTCGCTACTACTTAAGTACTTTTGGTTTGAAAGAAAAAAGATCTCTCCTTACCTTAAGTGGTTTTCATTGAAAAGGAAAGGCAAATGTGCATTATCATGTAGTTGAGGATTGCATTATGTTTACATTTATTTACTCACCTCATGCATCCACCTAACCGTACAAGATAAAATTAATGCTAGCTTAGGTTAAAATCATTTAGTAACTGTGTGTAAGTTAGAGACGTGTTCCAACGTCTTTAAGCGTGGCAGCTGTCGTTATTTGCCAGCATTGTAGTCCGGGGGTATTGTAGTTTTCCACTTACATTGGTATATCGAGCTCCTTCACGTACCCACAAAGTACCATAATCCGTACTTGGCATATATCGAAGGGTGTATCACATACTCGACACATATATCGGAACGTCTCGTGCCAACAGCTGTGCATTAGACAGCACCACTACGGATTTGAGCTCCCATGTACCTTGCGTATATTGGGAGACACCACTAGGATTCCTGAAACCAACTCAGTTAACCATTTGGCCATCTTGGCAAAGCAATACACCGAGAACAATACTCGGGGAGATTAGCATGCACGTACTTTCTAGGTAATCGGGTATGCAGGCAAGGGTATGGTCCCAATCCTCCTTGTCACATCATATTGTTGGACCCTGTAGTATAAAGTGGTTTGTGATGCCTTGATAATCCTGTGGGTTCCAAACTTTGAATCCACTCCTATTCACATAGTTTGCTTGTTGCTTTTAGACTTGAGTAGTGTTTGATCTGTGTGGTACTTTAGAGACTCTTAGGAATTTTAGATATGGAAGATTCTTCCGGGACTACCAACCAAGGCACCCCATTCCAGGGTATGCCATTTGTTATTCCCCCTTGTGGAACTGTTGGTCCTCCCTTTATGGCTATGTTGAGTCTTCCTGGATTGACAATAGGATTACCGATATGGTTATTCTCCAATCTAGTTACGTCAAGTGCACCAATCGTGTCAGACCTAGGTCCTTCACCATGTGAGCATCAATCTCATGATGACCCTTCTCCTTCTCCATCAAAAGTTAAATCAGCTTCCATCTCTTCCTCTTCTCCTACTGAAAACTCTGATGTTAGTAAGAAGGCTGGTGTGAAGAAGAAGAAAGGGAAGATTAAAAATAAAAAAGATAAGAAAGAGACCAAGTGTCAACCATATGCCTCTAATGGCACTCATTCTATGAGAACACCTCGTAATCCAAAGTTCCCATGCAAACTTTGCAAGGGTGATCACCTTCTCAAGAATTGTCCTGGTCTTTCCCGTGTGTCAGAAGTGTGGTCTAAAAACCCAAAACCGCTTGTATCGTCAACCTCTGACCATCATATTGATGATACTCGCTCGATCAATGACCCATTGGTGATGGGTCAAAAGGGTAGAGCTATAAACCCTTACTGGATATGCAAGGGCTTGCATCGTACTTACCTTTGTCCAAGCATGAATGAGGCTTCACGGTGGTTGGAAGATATTACTAGTTCTCAATAAGCACTTCCAACAAGCAATAGTAAGTTGTCCCTCGATCCCCCACTGGTTGACCAAGTGATCAATTCAGTTTCATCTGTAATTGGTCCCACTCTTCCTTTCGAGAGTGAAGTGATCGAGTCACTTTCATCTCCACTCGATCCCACTCTTTCATTGGCGAAAGTCTAGACTGAAGCAGTCACCATGACATAATATTCGTCTCATTCCTTTCTCCCAAGTGAGAGTGAAATGGAAACCGCTGATGTTTTCCTAGTCAGTTCAGAATGTCCTAGGCAGGGGGAAACCCTGTCCATTTCTACAGGACCCCCCCGAAGTACTGAGGTCATTTCCTTCGATTGGAATGGTCTAACAGAATCTCGTCTTCCTTCGAGTATTCCCTTTCAAATATCTGTAGGAGTTTCCGATTAAGAAATATTTCATACGATAATTGATGAGGGAGATTTTGTTAGTATTTTATCCTCAACTGCTTGGCAAGCTATAGGTTCCCCTCAGCTTGTGCCAGTAACTGACCAAATTTTGGATTTTAATAGAAGGCCTACCGGACCTTTAGGGATTCTCCCACAGTTACCTATCACGTTGAGAGGTAAAACTATTTATGTTGATGTCATGGTTGTCCAAGGTCCTTTAGATTTCAATATGCTCCTTGGACGTGATTTTGTCTATGCTATGAAAGTTGTAGTGTCCACGCTGTTTCGAGTGATGTATTTTCCTCATCATGGGAATATTATGACCATTGATCAGCTTTCCTTCATGACACCCACTCATCATATGACTCCTAGTCATCAAACTTCCCTGAATGTTCCACATGTTTTAGTGGTTTCTTCCCCCTGAGGATGGGGGGTACGAGCATAGTTTATGTTCTGTTTCAAGCTCGTTAAAAAATGAAACCAACCTTCAAGCAAAGTTTTTCTTTGATTTCAAGCTTGCATAAAATGAAACCATTTCACATGAGCATAGTTCTTGTTCTATGTCAATCTCATTAAAAAATGAAATAGGTTACTACGAGCACGGTTTATGTTATGTTTCATGCTCATTAAAAAATGAAACCAACCACCCTAGCATAATTTCCCTTTGGTTTCAAGCTTGCATAAAAATGAAACCAATCCATTCGAGCATAGTTTTATCCTATTTCAAGCTCGTAAAAAAATGAGATAGACCCCTCTAAGCATAATTTACCTTTGGTTTCAAGCTTGCACAAAAATGAAACCAATCCACTCAAGCATAGTTTTATTCCATTTCAAGCTCGTTAAAAAATAAGATGCCCCCCCTTAAGCATAGTTAGTGTGTATTTCAAGCTTGTGTAAAAATGAAATAGATCTCCCTCCCATCAGTTTGAGTCTCTCGCTAGAGTTAGAGCTTGAACCTTCATTTCATCTGATTCTCGTTTTCCGCCCCTTGGTGAACATTTTCATATTAGTAGCTAGGCTGGTAGTTGGGTTAGCAAGCAACATTTTTAGATGAAATGAAGCTTTGGGGGCATGCCACATGTTGTACCATCAGCAATCATGTTGAAGGAACACCACCATGTTAAGCCACTAGCAATCATGTTGGGGGCATTTACTAACCTCTGGGCATCATGTTGGGAAGGAACCTGTTATCCCTAAAGTTGAACCCTGACAGCTAAGGTCTAGCTTAAGAAAATCTTAGATGGTAGATATCAGACATCTACTTACTAATTCTTATGAAATTCTGGTGGTAAATGAAGTTATGACTTAGGTTGGATAATCAGAAATAGAAGACAGCGATAATATAAAATTTGACAGCTAACTTATTTCTTGAAAATCTGGCACTTTCTCTGATTAGTTGTCTTTATCGTAATAGCTGGGATTTTCATTTGCTGCAGATTTTTATCACTAACCAAATGTATCGATGATACTCCTTCTGATGAAGATTTAATCTTTGATTGCTTTGTGATAACCTTGACCAAATTTGGAAACTATCCTCTTCTTATGCCTCAGAATCTGGTGTAAGCTTCTGTTAGGATAACTGTAGACTAGGTTGTATAGCTAAGAACAGAGCATTCTGTTGGCTGAATAACATCAAAACCAATGCCTTCTATCTTTAGTCTTTATCCATAATTTCCATTATAATTGGCTGCTATATATCATGGATTTTCCCAAAACGTAGATATGTGATCCCTTATGGATTGAACTAATTTTGAACAAGAAAATGTCATCAATATCATGAGACACACACCCAAATTCTTTCCAGAGAAACGCCACTATATAAAAAATTAATTGGAGTTGTATGATATGCATTGTATTTACAATTCGGGTATAGATATTCATGACACATGTATCCTTTCTTTAAGTCGACGTGTTGGGCAATAGATGGCCTATGGGCTCTTCTCCAATGTTATAGCTTTTAACACATTATCGTGGAAGGCTTGAATAGACTTGTACTTTACACTTGCATAAAACCGATTTCACCAACTTTACATCCTCTGCGTCCTCTAAAGGATTTGGGCAGAGTATTTGGCATTTGCAATTTGTTGTTTGGCTTGCATTGAAGTAGTTAAAACATCCCTTTTGGTGCTTTAGTGTAAGTTTGGAAATTGAGAGTCTTTTCTTCCTCCATTCGTAAATGCATAAATATTTTCATCAATCTCCATTATCTCAAACATTTACAACACAAAATGCAATGGTTCTAAGTTATATCCCTCGACACCTGGGATAAAACTGGAGATAACATCTGGCCTTATCTAGGGATGGCATGCTCCCTGCAAGCTGCCAAGAACTTTCAGATTTGTGCCTTATTCATTGTGTTATATGGTCAACTGTTCAACCATCCTATGAAAACTTCTAAAATATACCACCACTTATTCAAATAAAATAAATGTAAACCTGCTGAGAAAATCTAATCACTGTGAAAACTGCAAAAAGTAAATGCTCATGGATGAGCTTATTTATCCACACTTCTACTCTAATCTTGCAGAGATCAAGCTGATCATGTGTAACTCCATTTCCAATGAAACCAATCTAAAAATTGATTTAACATTTGAAATCCTGGAACATGCTTCTGTAAAATAAAGATTGAAGGACTGATAGGCAATTCATCATGGATCTGAAATCCATATTTGAAGCTGAAGAAAACTAAATGGCTGGAGTTGATAAAAACTTTGAGATAAGCAGCTACTGGATCATAAAAATAATTAAAAATCATGTTATGATCAGATATCCCTGTTTCATCTTCAAGATAAGCAAGCTTCCTTTGGATAAACTTTGACCTCACTATCTCCATAAAACCATATTCTTCACAATCATTTGAAAACCACTTTTTACTTTCTGAGATATGTTGATTCAATTCTTCATTCAAAGCCACGCACATATCTTAAAAAATGCTTGGAACAATAGCAGTAATACTAACATCTTGAGAAATATTTTCTGTCTCATATTCTAACTCAAATGCTTTTAAAATCTTCTTCAAAAAATCAATTTTATCTTCTTCACTATAAATATTATCAGAATCTAAACAAGAAGACAAATATTTGTCCCATTCATCAACAGAAGACATACTCATCCATTCTCGAAAACCTTGAAGAAAAACATGATCTACCTCAACCCCTGTAGTCTTGGTACAGGAAGTAACTCACTCAGAAACTGAATCTTCCATTTTGAAACCAGTGGAGTCGCCAGGTGAATTTCACAGCCACTATGTCACAAGCCTTTGTTCACCATCAAAGTCTGGATATATTCGTTGTTGTATAGACCAGGGAAGTATGCCTTCATTCCTCCATCCCCGGCAACGACGCCAAAAGATGTTATCCCTAAAGTTGAACCCTGACTACTAAGGTCAAGCTTAAGGAAATATTAGATGGTAGATATCAGACATCTACTTAGTAATTCTTATGAAATTCTGGTGGTAAATGAAGTTATGATTTAGGTTGGATAATCAGAAATAGAAGATAGGGATAATATAAAATTTCAATATCAAAACAGAAACAGAAAATGACTATAATCATAAATGTACAAATGTAAGAGCTTTGAATTTCATTTCATAATTGGGGCATAGTTGTATACTAGTTAAGAGAATCGCAACATGAAATTGAGACCATGAATTGAAAAAATAATGACAGTATATACTTCATAGATTAAAATTAAACAGGCTCAAAGATTATAGTTTACTTCAAAAACAGTCATTTCTGGAACATACTAGCATAAGACACTTCATACAATTACAACCCTGCCTCAGCCCTCTCAACTGGAAATCTTGCCCCCTTTTTTGCATTGCAAATGATAAAATATATACAATATGGCTCCAACAACTAATCCCCATATTTTGGAACAAATAAACCAGAAATGAATGAGATCTTCAAATGAATTGCAAGGAGATTAGAATATATCTCCATCAAATCTGTCATTAATCCTTGACAGACACCTTCTGCTTGTCATGTAGCTATTTTGGAGGCTTGAAACCTCTGCTTTTAGAAATTATCCTGCCACCTATGATCACCGAATACTCAAACCTTGCTTGAAAATTAGTAATTGATGACTCAACTCTAAAAATCTGGAACGATCTGTAACTTGCTGATCATTATCTTGGAAATATAGAACTAATTATATGCTTTATTATTGCCATCAAAAACTGGAATTTGACAGCTGACTTATTTCTTGCAAATCTGGCACTTTCTCTGATTGGCTGTCTTTATCATAATAGCTGGGATTTTCATTTGCTGCAGATTTTTATCACTAACCAAATGTATCGATGATACTCCTTCTCATGAAGATTTAATCTTTGATTGCTTTCTGATAACCTTGACCAAATTTGGAAACTATCCTCCACTTATGCCTTAGAATTTGGTGTAAGCTTCTGTCAGGGTAACTGTAAACTAGGCTGTATAGCTAAGAACGGAGCATTCTGTTGGATGAATAACATCAAAACCAATCCCTTCTATCTTTAGTCTTTACCCATAATCTCCATTATAATTGGCTGCTATATATCATGGATTTTCCCAAAACGTGGATATGCGATCCCCTATGGATTGAACTGATTTTGAACAAGAAAATGTTATCAATATCATGAGACACGCGGCCAAATTCTTTCCAGAGAAACGCCACTATATAAAAAATTAATTGGAGTTGTATGATATGCATTGTCTTTACAAATCGAGTATAGATATTCATGACACATGTATCCTTTCTTTAAGTCGATTTGTTGGGAAATAGATGGCCTACGGTCTCTTCTCCAATGTTATAGCTTTTAACACATTATCATGGAAGTCTTGAATAGACTTGTACTTTACATTTGCATAAAACTGATTTCACCAGCTTTACATCCTCTACGTCCTCTGAAGGCTTTGGGCAGAGTATTTGACATTTGCAATTTGTTGTTTGGCTGGCATTGAAGTAGTGAAAACATCCCTTTCAGTGCTCTAGTGTAAGTTTGGCAATTGAGAGTCTTTTCTTCCTCCATTCGCAAATGCATAAAGATTTCCATCAATCTCCAGTATCTCTAACATTCACAACACAAAATGCAATGGTTCTGAGTTTTATCCCTTGACACCTGGGATAAAACTGGAGATAATTGAACCCATCAATCGGCCTTAACCTATGAGCATAGTTCCCTTTCTGTGTCAAGGTCTTTAAAAAATGAAACAAGTCGTTCGAGCAGAGTTCTATTCCTGTGTCAAGCTCGTTAAAAAATGAAACATATCCTTTCCCTTTGAGTCGAGTCTCCTCGTAGACTTAGTACCTGAACCTTCCTTTCACCCGCCTATGCCTTAGGTGAATGAAAAGAAGCTTGGGGCCATGTCTTCAACCTCTAGAAGTTACATTGAAGTCAAATCGATTGCCTCTCCACACCACGTTGGAGCTAAGTCACTTACTTCTAGCAATCATGTTGGGGGCACACACCAACCTCTGGATGCCATGTTGGGAAAAATTTCACCACTGGGAACATTTTTGAGCATACTTTCGTTTTTTTAAGGTTTCGAGCTCATTAAACCATGAAAATTATCCCGAGCAAAGTTCATTTTTTTGTCACAAGCTCGTTAAAAAATAAAGCAGACATCATGAGCATTCTTCCAACCTATCTTTGAGCTCGTTAAAAACAGTAAGATAGTATTTGAGCTTACTTTTCACTTTTTTCATGCTATGGTTAAAACATGAAAAGTGGTTTGAGCTTACTTTTTCACTTTTTTCATGGTCTGGTTGAAACATGAAAAGTGGTTTGAGCTTACTTTTCACTTTTTTCGTGCTCTGGTTAAAACATCAAAAGTGGTTTGAGCTTAGTTTTTACTTTTTCATGCTTTGGTTCAAACATGAAAAAGATTCCAAGTGCTTTTGATACCCTTATCGTGCTCGTTAAAAATTGAGTAAAAAGGGTGTGTCTAACGAGTATAGGTTTATCACTTTATCCGGCCTCGCTAGACTATTTACGGAAAAGGAACTGTGCCACGTTTACTTTTCCTTAGTCGTACTCCATCATCAACCATGAAAAAGTTGTTCATGGAGTCCTTTTTAAGCTCTTTTCAGACTCCCTAAATAGGAAAAGATTGCCAAGCGAACTTGATGCTTTCACGCTTGTAAAAGCATTTGAATGATCAGCTTCCTGGTGATAGTTTACCCCTTTTTCGGACCAGGGGGCACTAATTACGAAAAATGAATACTCCAGCCAATCATGACTGGAAGAGTCCTCTCCACATTGTTTTACCCTTTTTCGGGCGATGAGGCTAACTTTACGAAAAATGACCATTGGAGTCTTCTTTAGTTTTTTTCAAAATCTCTAAACATGAAATGATGACCGAGTTTTCCTTCTATGGACTCGTTAAATTTTCACATTGAAGGGTCCGTCATGGGATGAACCCCTCGTATCCCAGGTTTGGAAAATTTTTGGGATTGGACTCATCTATGAGATGAGCTATACCGAGCATTTGGTTACCCTCATCAAGCTCATAAAAAACACATGAGGCACTCATCATTCATGATGGGGAAAAAGGAAAGTGTTTGTGTTACATACCTTAGTGGCAGTATATAGTCATTCTTGAACATGGCACTCATCTGCATTTGCATATAGTACTTGGGCCATCTGTTTGTCTATGAGTCCCCGCTTACTTTTTGAGTCCTGTTACTCCTCTGAGTCATCCAGATAAAGCTTCCATCATCAGTTGCATTAGAAATTTGCGTCATTCTCATTATGTAAATACTGCCAAGTCATGCCATGCCCATGTTCAAGAACATGTCCACTATCTATCATCTATAGTCAGTACACACGTCGTCATGCCGTTGTTACTTTGAGTCAGTATTACATATTATTGTACCATCTGATCCACTCTACACATCTTTTTTCGTGTTTCATGTCGATTGATGGGGGATTCATCATGGCCCTCCTTCAACGGATTTATCCTTGTCGACTTCAACTCGTCATCCAAGGATTGAATCTAGAAACCAACCAAGTACCTTGGCCCTGCATGCCTCAATGGCAAGTTACCTTGCTTTCGTCATGAGTTTACATCATTGACTCTTGATTGAAATATTTCATCTTGCGTTCGACTTCAAATCATTTATTCACGCTTGATGATATGTCTTATGATACCTTGGGAATCATTGACATCAATGGTGATCTCCCTTGCACTTGTTAACGGTTCACATCAATGGCCGGTAATCAAGTGGTTTCTACCATGGTCGACGTCAAGACATCTGTAATCACATGGATAGATTCGTATCGTTGCGGGTTCGGCTTGAAGACCCGGGGGAGTCATGTTTTACCCAGGTTGCGATGGAGTCTGTATTGAGTCATATTACACAGATCCACTTTTGTATTGGTTGTGGCTGTGTTATCATCTCATCATGGATCTACGCTTGTGTCTAGTAGCCATGATTGTGTTCAGTCGGTCATTACTACCATGGTTCTGCAATGTATTGTTTGAAAACCATGTTGTACTTCATATGAGATTGTCCATTGAGAGTCAGTTGTATTGCATCGGTGTTCTTCGTCCATCAAGCCTATTGCCTTAATTTCTTTCAAAGCACTTCACCTATACATCCTTAGCAGCTTCATGCTTTGGGGGGTGTTTTGTTACACCCAAAATCTACTCATCATTAGATTCAGTGTATACATCCCTGAAGTCACTTGGACTAAGTACTTTCATTTGGGAGGATTTGCATTCAATCCTGCAAACTTTTGAGAGGTCATCGCAGGTTGCACACTGGCAACATGCGACGTCGCGGTCTACTCCACTGCAGGGTACGACGAGGTCTGTTAATGGGAAAAAATAGCCTATTCAAGAGCTTTCTCGAAACTTACCCATTTAGGGACTTATCCCTGACCTCTAGCAGAGCTAGTACTCAACCCCTAACTCTTTGGGAAGATCCCCCATCTCTCTCCTACCATCTCTCATCCTATCCTATCCATACTCTATCCACTTGGTCCTATATAAGTGAGGCTCACTCCCATCCTAAGGGGAGGAAGGCTATGGTATCTACATGCTGGTGAAATCTCTCTTAAGGCACCTATATTCACCTATTGGAGAGCTCATACTTCCATTGTAGAATTTGGCAATTGGATTGGTCAGAGAAGGGCTACTGCGTTAAGTCTTTGGTTGTATTTCTATATCTCTATCATGTACTCCTCTATTTACAGTAATGCAAATGCTTTCCACCAATATTGTTCTCATGTGTAATGATATTGTGTTGTTTACCTTCTTAACTATTTACATAGATCTCTTATTATATAGATGCTCTTTACTCGTTTCTCTTGTTTTTGTGTCTTGACAGGTCTTGCAGCTTGGATCTGACGACCGTGGGACATGGAGCAACGTTCGAGAGAAAGGATAGCGAATCAAAGAGGTAAGACATCTAGCACTTGATCCTTAAGTAGATCTAGGAAACGTTTTTGTAGTCTGTTCTATTTGTTCTAGATTCACTTGAACTAGGGAGATCTAGCTCGCATCTGCTCGAGTGGATTGTCCGATAACAATCACTCTATGGCTCATTCTATCTCGCATCAAAAAGGCCTTCAGGGACACCTGCTGGATAGCTACCGGGGCCATAGAATTCCAGTCGTGCAACAAAACTGGGTTCAGGCGAGTCCTACAAGTGCATCTAGGAAGGTTCTAGCTAGGAACACTAGTCATAAGTCCTCGGTTGATGATTTTGCAAAGTTGACCCCCATGTGCAAAACTACACACTCTCTTAATAAACAAAACCCTAGTTTCTAAAATTGACCTAAAAGTTGACACCTGGACCATGGGACCAAAGGAGAGGGGCACCCCTAGGACTATCTCGATGTCTTGAATCCAACGGAGTCTATGGTTTGTTGATTAGAGCCACAGTCGTCATTCTATTGCTCATTCCATCTCGCATCCAAAATGCCTTCAGGGACACCAGTTGGATACAAAATACACTATATAATCTCAAAATACAATGTAGGGGACATTGCAACCTCATGGCTCTTGTTATATATATGTAAAAGGTAAAAACCATTAAATTTCAATCACAAATTTATAAAAATAATTTCGTAAGTAAATCAATTTAAAAAAATCATTAAAACTATAAAAATATCTTTATATTAAAATTTTTAAAAAATCATTAAAACTATAAAATTTTAAATTATATACCTATAACATTGTATGCATAGATCATACGAACTCATGTCCATGTGTGCACAACATGCCAAAAATAAAGATAAATTTTACAATTTATGACGGAGACAAGGATGGGATGGGGCCATCTTTGTCAAACAGAAGACAAGCTGGCGAGGCTGTCTGGTACATGAGACTCGCCAGCAAAGAAAAAATATTAACGTAGTTGTGAAGCAACCCATTACATCTCTGTTACGATTCATCATTTCTACACATAATTGCTGATCGAAGATCTTGATCACCATCATGACTCTTTTCTCGCTGCTATCAAATCCCATTGCGATGACAAACACTAGATGGGTGTTCGACTGGGAAACCAGGTGGGCATCAGGAAGTTTGGTAGATATCGAAGAAAGGATGGGATGGAGCCATCCTTGTCAGTAAGAGGATAGGCTCGCCTTAAGGCGAGTTTTTCTGGTACATGAGACCCGCCAGCATAACAAAAACCTTTAACGTATTTTTCAAGCAACCCATTACATCTCTGGGAATCATGTTTGACAATGATGATTCAATGGGTGGAGGAAAAGATAGAACATGATAGAATATAATTTTTTTTTCCTAGATAGGCTTGGTTTTCTCACTGCTACAAAAATTCATTGCGTGGTAAACAATAGAGGTGTGTTCCACCGGGCACTAGGTGTGCCACGTATCCATCAGGAATTGGTTGGCAGTTTGCTAGATATGGAGGTGCATTGTACAGTGGAGTCGTGCCATTCTATGGTTTTAAATATTATTCCATCGGTTGTAACTATCACCTCTGCTCAAGCGTCTCTTAGACTATCGATTCCTGAACCAATTTCTGGGGCCAGGACTTGTCAACATCGAAACGACAGGCTGGCATCTGACAACATGACCAGAATATCTAGGTGTGCCATTGATGGATATAAGGATGGGATGGAACCATCCCTGTCTGACATAGGACAGGCTTGCTACTACAAGAGCCTCACCGGAAAAACATCACGTTGAAAGGATAATTAATAATAATAATAATCAGCTATGGCTTTAAAATCAGGCATGCAAGAAAAGTCTCAAAATGTCAATAAATGAGAGTAACCCAAATTTTCGTAGTCTCCGACCTCAAAAATCAACTGTACTTTGGTTTTAGAACCGATGTGTATTATGATTCGGGTTTCGAACCATCTGATTCAACTTTAGAGGTGGACTAAAGATCGATCAACCTTTTATGCCTACCCACCTGAAATTTTTAAACGTCAAAACTAACCCGATAGAGTCACAGGGGTAATATTTCTCAATTTCATTTAACCGGGTTGAGTGGAGTATTTCGTTATTTTTAGGACCCAGACCAGCCAGTTGGTCGACCCTGCTTGCACATTATCGATATCTCATTCCAAAATTTCTGTGATTTTAAATCAATTTCCTCAATGATTTTAAAAGTGATTTTATGTGAATTTCATCCATCGTCCAAGTAGCTTGCGTATGCATCTAGAGTTTAATTTTAATCATTCCTGTCACGTCCAATTGAATTTTAATGGATTCTGGGTTCCCATGCTCCCGTCAAATTAGGCCCATCACTGAATTAAATGAAGCCAGCTAAGGTGTTGTTTTTAAATCATTCATCTCATGTCCAATTGAATTTTAATGGAGTCAGTGAAGCTATCTAATGCAGTCATTGATGGTTACTCTATGGCAGTCAATTTAGGCCCGTGACTAAATGAATCTATCTAATTCTATGGCAGTCAAATTAGGCCCATCACTAAATGAAGCTATCTACTGCAATAGTTTCCAATTAATCGATGATACTAATTCAGTCATTTGAATCTTTATTTTATTTTGGAAACTAGGGTTTTGCTTAGTAAGGGAGTGTGCAATTTTTGCACATGGGGGTCATATTTGAAAAATCATCGACCAAGGACTTATGGCTAGTGTTCCAAGCTGGAACCTTCCTAGACACACTTGCAGGACTCCCCGGAACCCATTTTTGTTGCACGGCTGGAATTATATGCCTCGGGTAGGTATCCAGTAGGTGTCCTTGAAGGCCTTTTGGATCCGAGATGGAACGAGCCATAGAATGACGATCATGCCTCGAATTGAAACACCGTCAACTCTCTTGGATTTAGGACATCGGGATAGTGCTATGGGTACCCCTCTTCTCTGGTCCCATGGCCCAGGTGTCATCTTGTAGGTCCATTTTGGAAAATAGGGTTTTGCTCAGTAAGGGAATGTGCAATTTTTGCACATTGGGGTCAAATTTGAAAAATCATCGACCATGCACTTATGGCTAGTGTTACTAGCTGGAACCTTCCTAGACACACTTGCAGGACTCCCCAGAACCCATTTTTGTTCAATAGTTGGAATTCTATGCCCCCGGTAGGTATCTAGTAGGTGTCCTTGAAGGACTTTTGGATGAAGAATGGAATGAGCCATAGAATGACAAACGTGGCTCTCAGAGACAAACCGTCAAATCCATTGGATTTAGGACAATGGGATAGTACTAGGGGTGCCCCTCTCCTCTGGTCCCATGGCCCAGGTTCTATATTGCAGGTCCATTTTGGAAACTAGGGTTTTTCTCAGTAAGTGAGTCTGCAATTTTTGCACATTGGGGTCAAATTTGCAAAATCATCGACCAGGAACTTACGGCTAGCGTTTCTAGCTAGAATCTTCCTATACACAGTTGTAGGACTCCCCGGAACCTAGTTTTGTTGCACGGTTGGAATTCTATGGCTCGAGTAGGTATCCAACAGGTGTCCCTAAAGGCCTTTTTGATGTGATACGGAATGAGCCATAAAATGACGACCGTGGCTCGGATCGAAAAACCATCGACTCCGTTGGATTCAAGACATCGGGATAGTGCTAGGGGTGCCCATCTCCTCTGGTCCCATGGTCCAGGTGTCATCTTGTAGGTCCATCTTGGAAACTAGGGTTTTGATCAGTAAGGGAGTGTTCAATTTTGCACATGGGGGTCAAGTTTGCAAAATCATCGACCAGACACTTATGGCTAGTGTTTCCCTTCTAAATCTATGACATCGCTCTTGTTAAAGCAACAAAATCTTACTAAATGTCAACAGAGATAGGCATTAATTCAATGCACAATTTTCATTTTGTTATGGAATAGATGTATTGCAAATAATGACATGTCCTTTCAATGCACGATTTTCATTTCATGCCTCCAATTTCATTTAGGTCAAGTGTGTCAAGGAGAGATGAAAAATTCATCCTTGGGGATAATAACCAATCCAAGAAACAAAATTGAATGTTGTAATTTTTGGAAAGTGTGTTTGGGATAGACCAACATGAGCACATTGTCCATAAACTCTCATGCAAACTTTTTATGAATTTTACCTTTTAGGTTTTGTACACTATAAATAAGTGTTGAGGAATAAACATGGTTGGGGGGATAGTGGATTTAATTCCAAAATTAACATTCTTGAGCTCAAACACCATGACAGAATCCCTCTCATAGGAGTATTTTGAATTCAAGTTGAATATAGACACCATGATCAAGTCTTGGGCATCTAGGTTTCTAGGTTTTTGGGTGATGAAATTAGGTATCTAACAGTTATATTTATGTGGATGATGGATGAGAATCTTATGGTGAAAAATGGGATGGTGATGGTGACAACATGGGTAGGAAGAGCACGATGGTGATTTTCATGGTGGAATGGTGATGGAGACAATGACCATGGGGATAGTGATAATGAGCATGAAGATGTTGATGGTGCTAGTGAGCATGAAAATGGGCATGAGGATGCAGATATTATGGTTTACTTAGATGGGAGAAAAAAACAAAGAAAACAAATCCATGACAAAACTTGTGCAATTTATCAAGTTGTACCAAGTCTATGCAATTTATCAATCTATCAAACTATCAATGTATTGTTGCAATAGTCAAAATATTAATTTCAATACTCAATGAGACCACAAAACAAAATCATAGCATACATGTACACCACATACCTATAACATAGTACATAATAAAACATGAAAACCACATACCATATTACCTACCTATGGTCATTCGACTGGACCATCAAGATCACCTCGAATACCAATGGTTTCCTTTAACCTCTCATGCTCGGAATAAGGAAACATGTATCGTGCCTTTGATAAGTTCTTCCTTGGCATTGTTTGCAGCTAGAGGTTTGTGCTAATAACTAAGTTTGTATAGTGGTATACAATCTCACCTAGTCTATAATCTTCATATGTATACCCTTTTCTATTTGCTGAGTGGGAAACCTGGTTCAAATATTCTCACTTTATAACCATCGATCCAATCAGAAAGTCATTGGGCTCGGAGTCCCATAATGGGACATTTAGGGTTTTCTTCCCCTCTAAGCAATGTGCCAGCCAATAGTCAGTGTGCCATGCATTGCATCTCGGGGAAACCACTGCGTATATGTTCCCTGGAGAAAATATAGTTCGAACATTTCAGTCAAGTAATTAGACACAACTAGTTGTCAAAAATATAAAAAATATACACATCTAATTAGACCCAACTAGTTGTCAAAAATATAAAAATATTAATCGAACCTAGTTGTACGAGATCTGATATGTGGTCATAGTCTGGTGAAATACTTGATTGGTCCTCCTCCAACTGGGATAATTCTGTAGCTATTGGTCGACCATTGGGGAGTGATATACGGTCCCAACTATCAACCCAATCCATGGATTCACATTCATCCCATTCACCACTACTACATGGAGAACAAAAACATGACAATTTTCTTGTCCACATTTCAAGTATAGCATTGTTCGACGTTCTAACTGAATGAAATGCATGAGTCCCTTGGATGGTCTTGCACTCATATAACTATGATCGATCTACATCTACCACATCCCAAAAATATCTATGTACATGTGCTTTCTTGGTTGAGTGATCTTCCCTCCTTCTTGCTCCCTCCCCCAAGACTGAAGCACACCATTCGACGATGGTTTTTGCATCTTGGATGAGTGATACATTTGTGACCTTCATTTCTTTCCTACGTAATGCAGTCTTGATGCACGCACCTACTCCATCATGTTCACCTTTTTCGTGTCCGGTCTCAAAATAGTTCCAAATATGTGGCACCTTGTTCCTTTTATGGAGCATACACAGCCATTGGAAGACACGGGAATTTTTGATTTTCCCTGCACAGCCGTCAGACCAAATCCAATGTTGTTCCATCTGTATAATGTTATCCTTCAAGTGATTGTAGAAAATTTGAAAGATGTGTTATACAAAATCCAAGTCATGACACCTGTCATCACTTATGTAGAAGTGATACTCCTTCAATATAACCATGTTTCCTTTAGTACTATCTGCCCCATGTATATAACTGATATGGACCATTAGGATGACTTGGTCTGAGTGATAGTATTGACTCTGAATCTCATTTTGCGGTTGAAGATTGTAGTTTTCCGCAAAATCGACCACTAGCAAGATAGTCCCAACAGGAAATGTATCCCTGCACATTCTAAACTGCTCATCTTTCCAACGAGCCACATGCACATGATTTACATACTGTTGTGTCTTTTCAAAGAATTCCTCCATGAAGTCTCAAACTCATACCTGGTAGATCAACAATAAAGACATATATCAATAGATTGTTACATATGAAATTGCAATTTGAAGAAAAAATAGTATCCAATATCTCATTACCAACCTGAGAAGTGACCAATTGTATTTTTTTTCTTTCGTTCCCTCCATCAATATCATATGTGACATATTTGAATGACTGCAAGTTCACCTCCTACCTCCCAAGTTCATGCTCATCGGTCACATGTATGCATTTTTCCAATAATGTGAATCCACCAAACCTTGGGCATGTCCCATCTATGCAAGTTTTTTGATAAAATGTGCAATCGTTTGGCCTGCTACACAAAATGCTATGAATAAAGTCTCTAGATGACATCGGTGGTAATGTAGCTGAGCATTCTTGCACAAGAGTGTTATGCAATACATGAGAAAATATACGTATATGTGTCATAATAGTAACCATACTCAATGTGGTATCGAAAACATGTGTTTATTTTAACATACCATGGTTTGCATTTTTCAAAGGATCTTTGGCCCAAGTCAAGTTCGTTATGTTCATTCCTAAATCTCTCATATAATTATGATTGTGTCATATCAATAAAATGTTTAATGTGTGGTTCATGATCCTTTGAACCCCTTCTCAATTTTAATACATCTTTTTGGTTGGAAGAAGGTCTAGTGTTGTCATGCCAAAAAGCTTGCAATAATCCCTTTACCGCATCAATGAACTTTAATCAGAGCGTGGCAACCTGCCAATGAAGGACCAAACATCTATTTGACTGGTTTCAAGTTGTTCTCTTCTGACAAAATACCTACGAAGTGTCTTCACATTCAAATTAATAATTTTGGATGTAGGTTTAAGAAAATGTAGTGCGCTAGTGTTTCTGTTCACGATTGATTGTGACAACACACGACGAGCCGCATTGCGATCCTTTTAGCGAGATTTATTTCCAATTGTACTAAATGCATCCACTAAACTTTTAACAATATGAGAACTTGGTTCTAACTCTTTGGTCATCTTTATCTTTAATGTTCTTCTAACAACATCCATAGACCTAGATTTTAACAATGATAAAAATAATTTGCATTTGTCCCCATCACATTTAGAATAAAAGAAGTTATCAAGTATTTGTCGAGTTTGATTAGCAATAGCACGTTTAGACAACGTACCTTCAAGTGAACTAATGAGAGTTTCATCAACCTGTATACGTTTCAGAGTTCTTCAACATGCAATTGCTAATGGAGTTAAGGGTGTTGGAACTAGATCATGTACAACATCACCAAGATGCTCTAGTGTTTCAATAGGAGCCTCTCGTCTTTCATTCTCTTGGATGGTCTCCATAACATTTTCTTCTTCCATTGTAAGTCCTTCACTCAATGCCTCTCTAACTTAGTCGCTTGTATAACCACTACCCAACAAGTCATTCACCACCATATTCTGAGGTTGACTTGATGTGGGAATTGAAACATCCCCCGATTAGCACCTACGTCTTACTTCTTGACTAGTGCCATGGGGTGCTTGTTCATCAAATGTTGTTGAAATTGAGGTCCCCTCTAGTGAATTTCTTCAAGGTTCTTGAGGTCAATGGGTAGGAACGACCGTGGCACCATCTACGATTGGAATTGTATGAGTTTCCATGGAATTCCTTCGATTCCACATGTCCAATCTTTTCTTTTCTCTAACTTCTTCCACAGTTTCTTGAGGCTTCTCTTTCCTTGCCGTTTTCCTTTTTCGATTGCGTGAATTCCCCATAACCACAATGAGCAATACTAAGAAAATAGATTCTAGAGGTGTGCTCAATTATTAAAATATTCAAATTCTTTCTCAATTGTCAATATAGGTTCTTCAAGCTTGCTCAATTGTCAATATAGATACTTCCTCAATTGTGAATATATATTCATCAATCTTGCTCAAATGTGAAAGTAAAGTTTCTACCTCACTCGTGAATATAGAAAATTCTTCATTTGTGAATATAGATTCTTCAAGCTTGCTCAATAGTGAATGTAGATTCTTCTTCAATTGTGTTCATATAGAATCATCAAGATTGCTTGACATTGTGAATGTAGAATCCCCTTGAAGCTTGAAATTGTGAATGTAGAATCCTCTTGAACCTTGAAATTGTGAATGAAGAATCCTCTTGAAGCTTAAAATTATGAATGTAGAATCCTCTTGAAGCTTGCTAATTCTGAATGTAGAATCCTCTTGAAGCTATTGCGAATGTAGAATCCTCTTGAAGCTTGAAATTATGAATGTAGAATCCTCTTGAAGCTTGCTAATTGTGAATGTGGAATCCTCAAATCCAAATGCTAACTGTAGAATCATCTTCAAGCTTGTTGATTGTGAACATAGAGTGTCTTAATCTTCCTCGATTACCTTTAATGTTGTTTGTGAAGTATTTTGCTATATGGGAGACAGGAAGATGGGAAGACAAAATGCGCAATTTCAAGTATAAAAGCATTCTGCTGAATTTTTGCATAAACAAAACGTGCTAGCATTATGGACACACATAATGCTAGCGCGTTATGGACAAACAAAACGCTGTGCGCATTTCTGGAATGTTAAAAAAAATCCTAGGCATTTAATATGTTTGGTGCATGGATAAATAACGCCTACTTGCACAAAATGCAAGAGCGTTTCTCCATGCCAAAACACCCTAGCGTTATTGTAATCATCAAAACCTTATCCAATAGTTTATTTAATAGTTTCTATGGGTTGGGAGGTTAAATAGGGATTTGGTGTTAGGGGCTTAGGGATTAGAGATGGGGGGTGGTTAGTTAGGGGTAAGGGGCTAGGAGGGGGGTTAGCAATGGAGAGAGAGAGAGAGAGAGAGACTGAGAGAGGGTGTTAGTAATGGTTTAGGGGGGGGAGAAGGGAGAGAGAGAGAGAGCAGAGAGAGTGTTAGTTGTAGGGAGTGAGAAAGAGAGATGGGAGGTGTGGTTAGAGGTAGGTGGAGGTGTAGGGAAGAGAGAGAGACTGAGAGAGCCCGGGTTAGTAAGGGGGGAGTTAGAGAGACCGATGATGATGATGATGAGAAATATGGAGATGACAATGATGATGGTGAAGATGGTGATGAGGATGATACTGATGTTGATGATGAATATGGCGATGAGGATGATGAAGATGATGGTGATGAAGATGATGATGATGATGATGATAGTGATCATCATCATCATTGTCATTGTCTTCATCTCCATCTTCATCATCATCATCATCATCATCATCGTCATCGTCATCATCTCCATCTTCATCATCATCATCATCATCATCATGTAGTGGTAGTGGAAGGGGGATTAGGAGAGAGCGAGAGGGGGGATAGAGAGATTGAGAGAGAGAGAGAGAGGTGTAGAAGCATGGAAGAGAGAGTGAGAGAGGGGGATTAGTTAGGGGTAAGGGGCTAGGAGGGGGGTTAGAGAGGGAGAGAGAGAGAGATAGACTGGGAGAGGGGGTTAGTAATGGTTGGGGGGGGGAGGAGGTAGAGAGAGAGAGAGAGAGAGGAGAGGGTGTTAGTTGTAGGGAGTGAGAAAGAGAGATGGGAGGTGTGGTTAGAGGTAGGTGGAGGTGTAGAGAAGAGAGAGAGACTGACGTAGCCCGGGTTAATTAGTGGGGGAGTTAGAGAGACTGATGATTAGGAGGAGGAGGAGGAGGAGGAGCAGGAGGAAGATGTAGATGACGATGACGATGATGAAGATGGTGATGAGGATGATGATAATGATGAAGATGATGATGAATATGACGATGATGATTATGAAGATGAATATTATGGTGATGATGATGACGATGATGATGATGACAATGATGATGATGATGATGATGATAAAGAAGAGGATACTGATGAATCATCATCATCATCATCATTGTCGTCTCCATCATCATCATCATCATCATCATTGTATTCTCCATATTCATCATCATCATCATCATGTAGTGGTATGGGAAGGGGGATTAGGAGAGAGCGAGAGTGGGGGGAGAGAGAGAGAGTGAGAGAGAGAGAGAGGGAGAGAGAGGAAGAGAGAGAGAGGTGTAGAAGCAAGGAAGAGAGAGTGAGAGAGGAGGCGTTAGTTAGGGGTAAGGGGATATGATGGGGGTTAGCGATGGGGGGAGAGAGAGAGACCGGGAAAGGGGGTTAGTAATGGTTGGGGGGGAGAGAGAGAGAGAGAGAGAGAGAGAGAGAGAGAGAGAGAGAGAGAGAGAGAGGTGAGGGTTCTAGTTTTAGGGAGTGATAAAGAGAGATGGGAGGTGTCGCTAGAGGTAGGTGGAGGTGTAGGGAAGAGAGAAAGACTGAGAGAGCCCGGGTTAGTAAGGACTAGGGAGAGGATGTAACAACCCAAAATTTCACAAAAAATTAAAAGTTTTCAACGTAGCTTTTAATGCATATATTAACTATGCAAAATTATAATAAATGCTTCTATATGGTCATGTTGTAATAAATGTTTTTAACTATCATACAATGTATTGTTTGTCATCTTGTTATGAAATGAAATTAAAGTGTACATTAAGATGCAATGGGATGTTCTTCTCAATGTAGCTATATTTTTATATTACTTATGTCAATGTTCATTCGATATAATGTTTATAAGTGCTAGCTGTTGTTCTTCTTTTGATGGTGGAAGGGGTCCTAAGGGTACCTCGAGGCTTACTTAGCATTTATGCTAAAGCATTTGGACTTTCCCTTTCATAGATTACAGGTAAGGGTGACACATCAGGTCAAGTAATACAAATATAATTTACAGAGTACTTTCAATTAGTCCTCAAGGGTTCTGTATATAAATTTCTAAGGTACTAATACAATGACTTGTATATAGTTTGTATTTGTAACTATACAAGTCAAATGTCTCCTTTGTTTAACATTTAAATGATGAATTAAAGTGTCGTAGCATTGCTTTAGGATAGTATGCACTACTACTTATTGTCACAAGGTTTATGTGCCTTTATATAGCATATGCTAAAAGCATGATACATTCTAATCCTATAATATGTGTAGTAAATGCAAATTGATATGCGATGTCCTATAATAGATGATCTCTATATTGCTTCCATGCTTTCCCTATAGTATGAACTATATATGAATTACAATTAATTCCTATAGTGTATATTATTTACATGTCCTATGTATTTCCTATAGCATGCAAAATATCGTATAGTTCTTAATGCATATAAACTATATGCAAGTTCTGTTTAATTTATAGCATATTCACTATATGTAAATTCTATCGCATAAGAACTATTTGCAAACCTTATAGCATGCCAATCCTGTAGCATAAAAACTATATATCGATCCTGTATGTGTAAAGTTTATGCCTTGGTTTCCAAAATGTTATAATGTAATAGATATCTAAATGAATTATATATCCTAACGTAAACTATGACTTACACTATTGTATATATATATCGACAGGCTGGCAGCATTACTATTGAACCATCGCATGATGAGGTCAGGGTAATAATAATATAGGGGATATGTGCTGGAAGGTGTTCATAAACCAATCTTGGCATTAAACATTCCTATCTACCACTTTCGTGTGATTTCTTGGTGGCAGATTACGTGTTGCTTGTCATGTGATGAGTTGTAAGGTTAACGCCGATGTGGTCGAGCTGTACCAATCCTTGTCCTAATGTTTTATGAGCTAGAACTTATTGTAGAAAGTGTAATAAAGTGTTTTAAATGTACCAGTGGCTTGGGATTGCGATGAAAGACCTACACCGTTGATCTAGAGATATCCTCGGCATTTGGGAAATCAACCCTAACTCCACTAAGTCACATCGTTGTTGTATCCTTTGGCATTCATTGTTGTTGAGAGTGGTTCTGGGGAGAGGTCGACTGCCCTGCGTATGCTTAGGGTTTGTTTAGCAGGTTTTTAGTGCTCCTCCGGTGAATCGAACCTGTGTGAATCGAACCCGTGACCTAAGAGTGGTTTTGTTACAAGTTGATACTCTTAAGAGCCGAGCTCTGTGAGGAAGTTTACTGTGTTGTTTTTGGTAAATGTAAGTCTCAGGAAAAGTCACACCGATTGCAGTGGTTTTTTCCATCGAAGCTAGTTAAAGAAGATTTCTTCCTCATGTTTGATACCATGATTTACAGGGAAGGGTTGATAGTCTTTGGGGTTAAAGAACCGAGTCACTTCTATAACTGTGTTAACTATATTCATGAAGTGCGAGGGTTGCTGGATTCATTCTAGTTGCAGATGCTATCCTTTTTGACCCTTGGTTATAATTTTCAAGGTAATGTGTTACTTGACATTTTCATAAGGTTGTAATCATCAGTAATTTGTTTAGCTTTGGATTAAGATTTAACCCTCATCATTTTTGTGGCAAGTTCTATCATCTTCAGGGTTCTAAACTCTAGTTGAGTGGGAACTACTGTGTGTGAGTGGTAAGTTTCGGTGGTTGCCTTGTGGGTTCTCCTAGAAACTGTTTGTTGTGTTGAAATGGTCAAAGCCTTCGGCTTTCTAGAGATGTGGTTACTATTGCAAAGTTTACATTATGTCAAGATAGCGTAGGGAGAATGGATTCCTTAACCTACTCTTCAATATATCTTACAGTTTACTATCTGCCGAAATGTAATATTTGTTATCAGGGTTTTAACCCTCGACTCCTTGATAATGATGAAGGGTTCGGCCCTTAGTTTTACACCGTGTCTGGAAACTACGTTATGTGTTAATGGTTGTCACTGTTCATCGATTTTGGTGATGGCTAAAAGCCAAGACGAAATGTTTGTAATGCGAATCCTCGAACCCTAATGTTCGAAAGGTGATGATGTTTTATATTTTACCATGTCGAAAGGTCAAATGGTTTGATCTGTCGGCCTGTAGTTTCAATTTTTTTTTGCTTGTGTAGAAGAATACTATCGATTTTCTTTCGCAAATGTATCGTCTATTGTTGTTTGTTTTAAATATTTTGGTTTCAAACCTATCAAAATGATGATTCTTAACAGTATTGGATTTCGACGTCAATACTTGTAAAATGTAACTATGCCGAGAGGGTTTTAAACCTTGGCCTTTCTAGATAAAGTAATAATATGGTTCTGCTAGCTTGATATTGTTTGTGAAAGTCTTCTGCAAACTCTGTCTTGAAAATTGGTAATGTTGAAATGAATACTAAGTGTTTGGGTTCTGGTATTAATGAAAAATATTTGCCCAAAATAGTCTTAATTTAAGTTTACAAAGGTCTGGTAATCTGAGTGTTACTAGTTCTGATTACTTCTGTGAAAAAGAAATAGATGTGCAATAAATAGTAACCCTATTTATCTTCTATTGCTACAATGAAGAAGATGTAAAATGTTTGTATAAAAAGGTATTGCTAGAATGATTTTTACAGCTAAATAGTTTTCAAACATATCGATGAAAGGAAAGAAATGCATTTGAAGAGAAGATAATGAGATACACTATACTCAACACTTGCTGTAAAATATATAGTTTAGATTTATGCAGAAACAGAGAACTGACTGAGTTTTCTATGCATACTCTTACTATAAATTAGAGTTGTTCTAAGGTCTGTATAAAAACAAAAACATTGATTCTTTGCTTAGCTATGTGAGAAACCTAAGTTATGGAAATTACACAGTGGTTAAGAAGTTACAAATAAAGAATAACATAAAGGAAATATTAAGGAAACATAATAGGGTTAGGATAATCATTCAATCTGTGCATTGTCTATTGTTCATCTACCTTAATTAACCCTCTCTATACTAGAGTACTATAAAGACAATAGTATAGGAAAAATACAGTAGAGGTATATCATCAATTCCTACATTTATTCAACAGTTTACAAGATCCTAAACAAATAAGAAAATCACTCTTATACTTCTGCATTATTAACAGTTAGCTAAGGAATAGTAAATTAATCAATTTACAGAAAGTAAGATGACCACTTAGAGACTTAAATGACAAGTAGAACCTATAATTGTAGATAGGGTGGAAAAACACCCAAGGAGGCCTGTTCCTCCCAACCTTCTCTAGAAGAAGCAACCAATCTACTTGCCTCCTTTGGACCCTTGAGCCTGTTTACTGAACTGCCAGGTAGATGAACTATGTGTAGAAGCAAGACACTCAGAAATTGTACAGGCAACAAACTATTAAGACTTGATCTTAAGGTCTTAGGACTATGGACTCAGTAGTCAAGTCTGCACTCAGTAGTAAACTATGCATACTTACACCATGATAAAAAACTAGCATATGCCCTCATCGAATCTCTTGGGTGCAAGCAGCAGAACCCCAAGGTAAATTTCCTCATCAGGAAAAGTGATGAACCTCAGTCCAAAATTTGATGGCTCTTTTAAAGATTGCCTAGGTCTTTAGTGGTCAGTTTTCAATAAATGCGCCTCAAGCTCCAGTCCCATCTTCCAGGGCACTAAGACCATAATTCAAGGGAGTTGTTCCATACAAACAGTGAGTTACTTGCCTCGTGAAGTTGTCATTTGTCCATTTTCCGTCTACCCCATATTACATTCCACCTAGTGGGTCAGTAAACACTCTTTCAATAGTCCCCTTATGTGTTTGTCTCCTATTTAATTTATTTAATAATAAAATATTGTGCAAATTACAGTTATCCATGGACACTTGTCCAATAAAAAACTTTACAATAAAAGTTAAGATAATGTTTCCAACATAAAATGGTTTTCAGCAAAAAGGGGTTCATTACAAACACCCCCACTTAAGCTCAACAACGTCCTCGATGTTGATTATTCGTCATCAGAGCCTCCCTGGAACAGATATGGATATGCTACCCGCATTTTACTTTCCAGCTCCAAGGTAGCTTCATCAGGGCTAAGGTGCTTCCATTGCACCTTTACCTGCCCTATGGTATGATTCTGGAGCATAATTTCCCTCCTGTCGAGAATACAGTTCTGTTCCACTTGAAAATCTCCTTCGGGTTCCACCTGTATGTCATTCCAATCCAGCACATGAGTAGCATCGTGAACATACTTCCTTAAAATAGAAATCTGAAAGACATTATGGATTTATAAGTCAGATAGCAAAGCCAACTGATATGCAATAGGTCCAATCATTGATCGGACTTCAAATGTGTAAAATCTCCATAAATATATATATTTTTTTTTTTCCTTTTTCCTTTATATCTTAATCTTGTAATTTCATTTCGCTTTATAGCACCTGAATAGAAGACAGTTCTACGTTTATCAGTGTCTAAATTTGTTAATGTCTTTGTAACACTGAACTTACAGGTGTCCTTACCCTTGTTTTCCTACTAATTAGAAGGTTATAACATTGACATACCACTTACTTAGCTGCGGCTAATCCTCCCTTCTTTTATGGTATGCAGGTTCCTATGCTTCTGGAGTCTTGCCATGATGTCGGTAACAAGGTATGGATACTTTTTAACAAACCAAGTTTTTTTTTTTTTTTAATGTTTTGTATATGACTTAGCGTCGCACTTCCACATAGCATACATTCAAACAAGGATCTTAAATTGGAATAACAATTGTGTTAATATGGTTATATCACCACCAATTTAACTTTGGAAATACATCATTATGGTATTAAGGATGTAAGTTTAAAAACACACAATTCTTAAGTCTCAAAAGCGTATTGAAAGAATAATTAAGAGCACTAATGTTATTCAACCTCAAAATGATAATTGTCTGATCGTCACTACATGTCTTACCAACTAGGTGATTTAAATAAGCTATGCATTAATTTGTAACCCCTTTCAACATGGACTGACCTACGAATTACACTAACAATTAACTACAGGGTACCTTACACTTACCAATGAAGCTTAGCGTGGTAAATGAACCATATGACACCATCAAAGCATATGCAGTTGAAGATGCCACCTGCATTTCGACAGGGTACCCGTACTGGGGTCATTCATTGTTTTTAGATGGCCATGTGATTACATTTAATGTGTTTGAAGGTTGTGGTGCCACCTGCACATGAAAGGACAGGGTTGGTTGTCTCGGCGTTTGGGATAAGTCACTCCTCAGCAGAGTTTGAAACTCTTTGGAACCGTTTCATTTTTGGCATTCGAATTTGGGGTTCACCATTATGTCCAACCCAAACCCTAGAGATTCGAATTAAACCTCGATCCTTTGCTATCACTGTAATTTCTTCTGCAATGAGGAGGAATGACTACTTGCCATCGGGATTATTCCAGAGGGAGTTCTCCTTGCTTTGAAGACGCATCCAATTTGTCCCTGCAATGCCTCGGAGGTAACCTCCAATACTGTAACTCGACATTTTCTATTAACTGATTTTTGTAGTGCAATTCTATCGCCATTTTACTAATAATGTATTGTTTGTTAATAATGGCAGGTATGCCCAGTTCGAGACAATGCAGGTTGCAGAGGGGACCTTCCCTAACGGTAAGTGGTATTGCTCCTCTGCCTTCATATGACGACAGGAAAACTTGGGAAGACTTCTTCAATGGCAACAAGAAATTTGTAGTTTTAATGTCATGGTTAGTTCAGTTTTTTGAAGCTTCAGGGATTCGTGGTGGCCTGGGTCTTTCCGCCACGAATCCGATGTAATACTATTTCTTTGTGATAACTCTTTCTGTGGTTCTAGTCTCTAGAGAAATGCATAATGAATTATCTGGATTTAAGATCAGGTGTTTCTGTTTCTTACTTTTTCGAAGGGTTCTAATACACTATCTAAGGCTCGAATTTATCAAGACTACGGAACACTTTTGTAATGCTATGAATGAAACAGATTTGAACTTCGTGGTTCCACAACCTCTAGGTTATTACTGGAATGTGATTTTGGGTGTTTTAAAAATCTTGCTTAGATAGCAATACAGAGTTTGTATGTAGTCATTTTCCGTTTCCTTAAATGTTCTAGACAGATATGGATACTAGGGCAACGGTCTCTGTATTTACTATTTTCATCCGTTTCGCATGCCTGTGTGGTAGATATGTGTCTAATAATGATTTTATTTTGATTGAGTGAAGCCATATTGATTAGATCTCTGATGGTCCCCGATCTCATGCTTGAACTACTTATTTTTAATTCTCGGTATGCCATCTAGTGAATTCGATAGGCGCCATTCAGACTCTCATAAACTAAAACTGGGTTCGTTCCTCAAAATTTTTGCAGGACTTAATTCAAAATCGAAGGGCTCTTCTAGATCCCTGAACACAATCGTATTGGAACCTTTAATTTCCTTCGTAATTCTATTTCGAATTAGTAATGGAGACTCGAGTTATGTATTGTGAAATTTACTAAGAATTGTATATCCATCTTAAGTGCGTTTTGGGGTCTCAGATCGAATTACTGATTTCATTCATTAATCTTGAGGGACTGTATTGATTCCAGATTTAGTGGCCGAATTATAATTAACCTATAAGGGCATTCGAAATCTGATCTTGGTATTGAATTTAATCTCAGTGGTTGACTTTAACTGTTGGCATTTCCAGAACTTAAATTGCTTTAACTTAAGCAGTCAATCGTCTAACTTGGATAAAGACGTGTTGTCATGATACCCTTCAGAAAATATCTGCGTTCTTAATTGAACACTCTGAGTTTTATTTTTCCTTTATTTATTTCCGTAACTTAAACCTTTCCTAGAAAGACGCCCTGACCCTGCGCAGTAGTGAATCTTCACTCTGGAAAAGAGATTTGATCTTAGTTGTCTGGCACTGTCAATTAAGAGGAGAAGAAGTCTGTGATGTTCTTGTGGCATTTCCAGATATGATTGTATGTGCACTTATTTTTGATTTTAGTATATCCAGTATTTAGATACCCTAATGATGTCCACATGGAAATCGTGGAATTTCTGTACAGAGGATTTCTATACTAGTCATGATCCATATTTTTCTTTATTTGTCGTAGAGCATAAAGAAGGTCCAGAATTATGCCCTAGACCCTAAATAGATAATATAAATAAACAAAGGATGTAAAAGAAAATCCTGCAATTTCCCACCGACGCTTTATAGATCTATTTTGTAACAATGAAGATCGATACAATAACCATAAGGATATACAGAATCATGCAATTCTTTACTGAGGGCTTTATAGAGCAAATTGTAAACAATGATAAAAATCGATATAATAAACAATCAGAATGTACAGAAGTCATGCAATTCTTGACTGAGGGCTTTATAGATCAATTTGTAAACAATGATAATATGACCCCTCTGCGAGAACATTATCCATGCCATTTTGTCGTTGTTTTATCATCCATACTAAATATCTATGTTACAGATCAAGCATTATTCGAATAACAGAAATTACTTAGACATTATAAACACTATATTTTAACAAATGGAGGCAGATAAATAACAGAAATACTTGGTGTCTGAGATCACAAAACCTGGAACTTGTAAACCAAATGCAGTAGGAACAGCCACGTTCCTCCCAACCGTAGATTAGGTACAAACACCAAGTCTGTACGCAATCACCCCCGAGCCAGACACATGCATGGAAAATGTGGACAGTTAGCCTCAAACTCAGTCTTGTTTCTTGAATCCCTTGCCTAACACAGAGTGCTCACACAGCAAGTGAAATTCTCTCCGGCATACTCAGCAGCGTCCTGCCTCCTCACATATGCCATCCTTTTATAGTTTTGCCTAGGTCTTACCATTAGCAGCCAATTCCTCATGGAATTTTCGCAGCTAATCAAATCCCTGATTTTCAGGGTGTGTCTAGTGTCTTAAATACACTCCTGACACTTGTTCTGGTTCCCCAGATGCTAACTCTAACTTGTCCCCCACTTCTCCATGCATGATCTCCTCATTTAACTTGGTTGTTCCTCCTCATTCTTATATTAATATAATAAAATTGTTTGCTTACAACAGTCCTCCTAGGACTTAAGTCAGCCGATTTCTCATCTGGCTTCCTTATTGCATAATCTCAAAATACAAAAATAATAAAAAAAATCAAACATAATGTTATTTTTTTATTATTGGAGAGGGATGTCACATCCTTGCCCCCTTATTGTGAACACTGTCCTCAGTGTTCTAGTCTTCCTCCATCGAATCTGGTAATAGATTCGGGTACCTTTCTAGTATTTCGCTTTCCAATTCCCAGGTTGCCTCCTCAGGACTAAAGTGCTTCCATTGTACCTTTACCTGAGCGATGGCTCGGTTTCGAAGTACTGTTTCTTTCCTGTCCAGAATGCGTAAAGGTTCCACTTGAAATTCGCCTTCTGGAGCCTCCTGTATCAAATTCCAATCAATAATATGAGTGGGGTCGTGAATATATTTTTTCAGTAACGAAATGTGAAAAATATTATGAATTTTTAAGTGTCCTAGTAATGCCAATTTATAAGCTACGGGTCCAATCCTTTCAAGTATTTGGAAAGGCCCGCAGAATCGTGGTGCCAATTTATTGCAACTCCCCAGTCGGAGTGAGCTTTTCTTTGGTTTAACCCGCAAGTATACATGGTCTCCAAATGAGAACTCCTTATCTCATCTTTTCAGATCAGCATAGCTCTTTTGGCGGTCCTGGGCCACCTTTAGATTCTTCTATACTCTTTGGACTGTTTGTTCCATGTCTTTCAGGAAATCTGGTCCTATCAACAAGCGATCGACCAGACTATCCCAGCTAACTGGGGTAGTGCACTTTCTCCCATAAAGAATTTCGAATGGACTCATTCTTGATGATGCTTGGTACCCGTTGTTGTAAGCGAACTCTAACAGATGTAAGTAGTCTTCCCATTTGGTGGGTCTCTCCATGACGTACATTCTCAGCATATCTTCAATGATCTGATTTGTACGTTCAGTCTGTCCATCCGTTTCAGGGTGATAGCTTGTGCTGAAATTAATTCTTGTTTCCAAACCTGCAAATAAAGATTTCCAAAACTTGGAGGTAAATTTTACATCCCTATCTGAAATTACCATCTTTGGTACTCCGTGTAATCTGAATATTTCTTTTAGAAATACTCCTACAATATCTGCTTCCTTGTAGGTGGTTTTGACCGGAATGAAATGTGCAGATTTGCTAAATTTGTCAACCACCACCATTATGGAATCACGTTGATGTTGGGTTCTCGGAAAACCTGTGATAAAATCTAGTGAAATCACTTCCCATTTCCATTCAGGAATTGGTAATGGTTGTAACAACCCAGTAGGATGCCTATGATCTACCTTCACCTGTTGACATTCCAAGCATTTAGATAAACAATCAGCTAGGTCAGTTTTTAATTTAGGCCAAAAGAACTGTTTTCTAAGAGCTGTTATCATTTTTTTATACCCGGGATGACCTGCAAAAGGAGGTTTGTGCATCTCATTTAGAATAAACATTTTAAATTCTGCAACATTAGGCATGTACAGCCTATCTTTGAACCAAATCAGACCTCTTTGATCCATTTTGAAATCTGTCCCGTTCATGTTTATTTCGTTTTGCTGAATTTTACTTTGCAGATTTACGTATTCTGCGTCCTGTTTGCTTGCCATTATTACTTTGTCCATGAGATTACTTTCTGGTTGACTCATTATTATCTCGTACACCTCGTGGGTCCTTCGACTAAGTGCATCTGCCACTGTATTTTCCTTACCCTTTATGTGTTTTACATCAAAGTCGAATTCACTTAAGAAGGCCATGCACCTTGCTTGTCTGGCATTGAGTCCTGGTTGGTTAAATAAGTTCTTGACGCAAGTGTTATCGGTTAATAACAAAAACTTCTTTCCCAGTAGGTAGTGACGCCACATTTTCAGTGCGTGTACTACTACTGTTAATTCTAAGTCATGAACCACATAGTTGCGTTCATGTTCCTTTAATTTCCGTGATTCATAACACACTACATGTCCATCCTGGGACAATACTCCTCCTACTCCCTCTTTGCTCGCATCCGTACAGACCGTGTATTCTTTACATGGGTCTGCCACTTTTAGAACAGGTGCCTTGGTCAACAACTCTTTGAGTCGTTCAAAACTTTCCTGACACTTGCAGGACCACACAAACTTTATCCCCTTTTTCTGTAGTGAGGTAATGGGATAGGCGATCTTCGAGAATCCCTCAATGAACCTCCGATAGTAACCTGTGAGTCCCATGAAAGATCTAATATCAGCTACATCTCTCGGTACTGGCCAATCCGCTATGGCTTTTATTTTCTGTGGGTCGACTGAAATTCCTTCAGCAGAAATAATATGGCCTAGGTACTGGATTTCCTTTTTAAAGAACTCACATTTCTCCAACCTTGCATACAACTGGTGGTCCCTCAAGGTTTGCAATACGATTCTTATATGCTGTTCATGTTCTTCCTCCGACTTAGAGTATATTAGGATATCATCAATAAAAATCAACACAAACTGGTCTAGATATTTGTTGAAGATACCATTCATTAAACACATGAATGTGGCAGGGGCATTGGTTAACCCAAAAGGAATTACTACAAATTCATAGTGTCCATATCGGGTACGGAATGCGGTTTTACTTATGTCTTCATTTTTAATACGAATCTGATGGTACCCAGATCGAAGATCCAGTTTGGAAAAGATCCTGGCTCCCCCTACTTGGTCGAACAAATCATTGATTCGCGGTAAGGGGTATTTATTCTTAACAGTTACCTTATTCAGTTGCCTATAGTCAATACATAGTCTTAGAGTCCCATCTTTTTTCTTGACAAACAGGACCGGTGCACCCCAAGGTGAGACACTAGGTCTTATATACCCTTTGTCTAGTAATTCTTGAATATGAATCTTTAATTCCGTCAATTCTGGGATACTCATTCTATAAGGTACTTTTGACACTGGTGCTGATCCTGGTAAAAGTTCAATGGAGAAATCTATTTCTCGTTGAGGCGGTAATCCCGGTATTTCCTCTGGAAATATGTCTAGGAACTCACCTAAGACAGGATGCTCTGCTATGGAAGTCTGACTTTCATTGAGAAGTAAATCAGATACTCTTACAGTGTAAATCTTGCATCCTTTCCTCATGCATTTCTTTAGCTGCATAGCAGAAATCTGCCTAACAGAAACAGGTTTCTGTTTTCCAATCACTGTTCTTAGAGTTTGGTCTTCCGCAATGTAGGTAACGTTTTTGGTAAAGCAGTTCAATACTACTCGATATTTTTCAAGCCAGTCCATACCTATTATCATGTCGTAAGATCCTAAAGGAAACACATTTAAATTAATCTTTGTTTTGTGGTCCTGTATTTGAAGTTCACAATCAGATATATATTCAGTTACCTTCCTCTTTGCTCCTGTAGCTAACTGAACTAACCAGGGCTTTGGGTGCTTTACCTTGGTGAGTTGACAGTGCTCCATCATCTTGGGAGTGATGTAGCTTAAAGTTGCCCGAGGGTCAATTAAAATAGTACAAGTATGGTCAGAAATTGTACCTTCAATTTCAACAATTGCAGATTGATGATCTGCCTGTCGGTCCTCCAAGGCTGCATTAATTCGGTGATAACTTTTCCCAATGTCTCCCACCGTGGATGCTTCTTGCATATTATGCAGTACCCTGTTTGTTTCATTGTATCGGGGACAATTCCTGCGTAAATGGGCTTCACCATATTCCCAGCATTTCAGGGGTTCCTTAGGAATACTGATACTTCCTTTTATTCCCATGTTAGGGGCTTTAAAAGTTTTCTGCTGTAACTGTTCATTTCTGGGAAATGAATTTCCCTGGAAGTTTTTGGGCATGTTCCTGAAGGGCGGGGGTTTGTAACCTTTCTTCCGTTGGTTAAACGTTTCCTGTTTCTTGTCCTTCCATGCTTTAGTAATATCATTTCTTTGTTTGTATTGCTCAAAACATAGTCTGGCCTTTCTCAGTGCTTCTTCTAAAGTTCTGGGATTGTCGAACTCAATTCGATCTTTATAGGACTGTGGCAGGCAGCTTAAGAACCACTGTACATTCAGTTTTTCTTCCTTGATATATGGGATGAACCGTAATAAGTCTAGGAATTTATTGATAAGATCTTCCATCGTCATTTGACCCAGCTTTAATTCGTAAAATTCCTTGGTTTTTCTTTCATAATAACTTTATGATAAGTACTGCTTCTTGAAATATTTCTTAAATTCTGACCATTCAAGGTTCTTTTCTTTCAGTCCCTGGGAAATCTTCAGGTCTTGCCACCATATGCTGGCCTTCCCTTTTAGGTTGTACACAGCCATTCTGACTTTCATATTACTGGAGTAATTGTAGATTTGAAAGTATTTTTTTATGTCCAGCAGCCAGGCTTCTGCTTCTTCGCCAGTTTTTTATTCTCCATCGAAGCTAGTAGGTTTTATTTTTTTGAATTCACCCTCCAGATGGTCAACCTTTATTTTTCCCATAGTCTTGTCTTGATGCTCAGATTTCTGGGTCTCATTGGAGGAATCTCCCTTCTTCTCAGCATTCTCGTCAGTCTCCGCTTTCCTCTTAGTATCCCCCTTCTGTTTTTCTCCATTGTTCCTTTCATGAAGACTCTGCAGCAAAATTTCATTGATTTCTTGTTGTTTTTCCTGAGCCTTCTTCAGTTGCTCATTGTCTGCTTTGAAACTCTGTATCTCCACGATCAGGCTTCTCATGGTTTCTAGTACCTGACTTGCTTCCGAATGTTCTGCTGTTCTTGCCTGTTCGTTTCCTTCAGGTTCTTCTCCGTATTCCTCGTGTGAAGTCATCTGAAATTCAAACTGGAACATACGCATGCAACATTCAAATATATATATATATTAACTTTTATTTCCTGCGCAACAAAAACTAGGTGTTTCCAAGGCGACAGGGTTGAATCTAGCTCAGATACCATATGTAAAATCTCCATAATTTTATTTTATTTTTTTCCTTTTTCCTTTATATCTTAATCTTGTAATTTCATTTCGCTTTATAGCACCTGAATAGAAGACAGTTCTGCGTTTATCAGTGTCTAAATTTGTTAATGTCTTTGTAACACTGAACTTACAGGTGTCCTTACCCTTGTTTTCCTACTAATTAGAAGGTTATAACATTGACATACCACTTACTTAGTTGCGGCTAATCCTCCCTTCTTTTCTGGTATGCAGGTTCCTATGCTTCTGGAGTCTTGCCATGATGTCGGTAACAAGGTATGGATACTTTTTAACAAACCAAGTTTTTTTTTTTAATGTTTTGTATATGACTTAGCGTCGCACTTCCACATAGCATACATTCAAACAAGGATCTTAAATTGGAATAACAATTGTGTTAATATGGTTATATCACCAACAATCTAACTTTGGAAATACATCACTATGCTATTAAGGATGTAAGTTTAAAAATACACAATTCTTAAGTCTCAAAAGCGTATCGAAAGAATAATTAAGAGCACTAATGTTATTCAACCTCAAAATGATAATTGTCTGATCGTCACTACATGTCTTACCAACTAGGTGATTTAAATAAGCTATGCATTAATTTGTAACCCCTTTCAACATGGACTGACCTACGAATTACACTAACAATTAACTACAGGGTACCTTACACTTACCAACGAAGCTTAGCATGGTAAATGAACCATATGACACCATCAAAGCATATGCAGTTGAAGACGCCACCTGCATTTCGACAGGGTACCCGTACTGGGATCATTCATTGTTTTCTAGATGGCCATGTGATTACATTTAATGTGTTTGAAGGTTGTGGTGCCACCTGCACATGAAAGGATAGGGTTGGTTGTCTCGGCGTTTGGGATAAGTCACTCCTCAGCAGACTTTGAAACTCTCTGGAACCATTTCATTTTTGGCATTCAAATTTGGGGTTCACCATTATGTCCAACCCAAACCCTGGCGATTCGAATTAAACCTCGATCCTTTGCTATCACTGTAATTTCTTCTGCAATGAGGAGGAATGACTACTTGCCATCGGGATTACTCCAGAGGGAGTTCTCCTTGCTTTGAAGACGCAGCCAATTTGTCCCTGCAATGCCTCGGAGGTAACCTCCAATACTGTAACTCGACATTTTCTATTAACTGATTTTTCTAGTGCAATTCTATCGCCATTTTACTAATAATGTATTGTTTGTTAATAATGGCAGGTATGCCCAGTTCGAGACAATGCAGGTTGCAGAGGGGACCTTCCCTAACGGTAAGTGGTATTGCTCCTCTGCCTTCATATGATGACAGGAAAACTTGGGAAGACTTCTTCAACGGCAACAAGAAATTTGTAGTTTTAATGTCATGGTTAGTTCAGTTTTTGAAGCTTCAGAGATTCGTGGTGGCCTGGGTCTTTCTGCCACGAATCCGATGTAATACTATTTCTTTGTGATAACTCTTTCTGTGGTTCTAGTCTCTAGAGAAATGCATAATGAATTATCTGGATTTAAGATCAGGTGTTTCTGTTTCTTACTTTTCCGAAGGGTTCTAATACACTATCTAAGGCTCGAATTTATCAAGACTACGGAACACTTTTGTAATGCTATGAATGAAACAGATTTGAACTTCGTGGTTCGACAACCTCTGGGTTATTACTGGGAATGTGATTTTGGGTGTTTTAAAAATCTTGCTTAGATAGCAATACAGAGTTTGTATGCAGTCATTTTTCGTTTCCTTAAATGTTCTAGACAGATATGGATACTAGGGCAACGGTCTCTGTATTTACTGTTTTCATCCGTTTCGCATGCCTGTGTGGTAGATATGTGTCTAATAATGATTTTATTTTGATTGAGTGAAGCCATATTGATTAGATCTCTGATGGTCCCCGATCTCATGCTTGAACTACTTATTTTTAATTCTCGGTATGCCATCTAGTGAATTCGATAGGCGCCATTCAGACTCTCATAAACTAAAACTGGGTTCGTTCCTTAAAATTTTTGCAGGACTTAATTCAAAATCGAAGGGCTCTTCTAGATCCCTGAACACAATCGTATTGGAACCTTTAATTTCCTTCGTAATTCTATTTCGAATTAGTAATGGAGACTCGAGTTATGTATTGTGAAATTTACTAAGAATTGTATATCCATCTTAAGTGCGTTTTGGGGTCTCAGATCGAATTACTGATTTCATTCATTAATCTTGAGGGACTGTATTGATTCCAGATTTAGTGGCCGAATTATAATTAACCTATAAGGGCATTCGAAATCCGATCTTGGTATTGAATTTAATCTCAGTGGTTGACTTTAACTGTTGGCATTTCCAGAACTTAAATTGCTTTAACTTAAGCAGTCAATCGTCTAAATTGGATAAAGACGTGTTGTCATGATACCCTTCAGAAAATCTCTGCGTTCTTAATTGAACACTCTGAGTTTTATTTTTCCTTTATTTATTTCCGTAACTTAAACCTTTCCTAGAAAGACGCCCTAACCCTGCGCAGTAGTGAATCTTCACTCTGGAAAAGAGATTTGATCTTAGTTGTCTGGCACTGTCAATTAAGAGGAGAAGAAGTCTATGATGTTCTTGTGGCATTTCCAGATATGATTGTATGTGCACTTATTTTTTATTTTAGTATATCCAGTATTTAGATACCCTAATGATGTCCACATGGAAATCGTGGAATTTCTGTACAGAGGATTTCTATACTAGTCATGATCCATATTTTCTTTATTTGTCATAGAGCATAAAGAAGGTCCAGAATTATGCCCTAGACCCTAAATAGATAATATAAATAAACAAAGGATGTAAAAGAAAATCCTGCAATTTCCCACCAAGGATTTATAGATCTATTTTGTAACAATGAAGATCGATACAATAACCATAAGGATATACAGAATCATGCAATTCTTTACTGAGGGCTTTATAGAGCAAATTGTAAACAATGATAAAAATCGATATAATAAACAATGAAAATGTACAGAAGTCATGCAATTCTTGACTGAGGGCTTTATAGATCAATTTGTAAACAATGATAATATGACCCCTCTGCGAGCACATTATCCATGCCATTTTGTCGCTGTTTTATCATCCATACTAAATATCTATGTTACAGATCAAGCATTATTCGAATAACAGAAATTACTTAGACATTATAAACACTATATTTTAACAAATGGAGGCAGATAAATAACAGAAATACTTGGTGTCTGAGATCACAAAACCTGGAACTTGTAAACCAAATGCAGTAGGAACAGCCACGTTCCTCCCAACCGTAGATTAGGTACAAACACCAAGTCTGTACGCAATCACCCCCGAGCCAGACACATGCATGGAAAATGTGGACAGTTAGCCTCAAACTCAGTCTTGTTTCCTGAATCCCTTGCCTAACATAGAGTGCTCACACAGCAAGTGAAATTCTCTCCGGCATACTCAGCAGCGTCCTGCCTCCTCACATATGCCATCCTTTTATAGTTTTGCCTAGGTCTTACCATTAGCAGCCAATTCCTCATGTAATTTTCGCAGCTAATCAAATACCTGATTTTCAGGGTGTGTCTAGTGTCTTAAATACACTCCTGACACTTGTTCTGGTTCCCTAGAGGCTAACTCTAACTTGTCCCCCACTTCTCCATGCATGATCTCCTCATTTAACTTGGTTGTTCCTGCTCATTCTTATATTAATATAATAAAATTGTTTGCTTACAACAGTCCTCCTAGGACTTAAGTCAGCCAATTTCTCATCTGGCTTCCTTATTGCATAATCTCAAAATACAAAAATAATAAAAAAAATCAAACATAATGTTATTTTTTTATTATTGGAGAGGGATGTCACAAAATGGTCCACAGTACCTTGGTGCTAGTTTAGCACAACTCCCAAGCTTTAAAGCACTTTTCTTGGGTTTTACCTTTACAAAAACATGATCTCCAACCTGAAATTCTCTTTCAGTGTGTTTTAGATCTACATAACTTTTTTGCCGATCTTGTGCAACTTTTAAGTTGCCTTGAACCTGTTTCATGGTTAGCTCCATCTCTTTTAACAAATCTGATCCTAACATTAATCTGTCTGCAGGGTTTTCCCAAGAAATAGGAGTACAACATTTTCTTCCATACAAAATCTCAAATGGACTAAGTCTAGCAGATGCTTGATAATGATTATTGTATGCAAATTCAACTAAATGCAAATAATCTTCCCACTTAATTGGCTGATCTATAACATACATTCGTTACTTGTCTTCTAAAATATGATTAACCCTTTCAGTCTGTCCGTCAATTTGTGGATGGAAAGCAGTACTAAAATTTAATTTAGTATTTAAACCCTTAAACAATGCTGTCCAAAATTTTTCAGTAAACTTGGAGTCTCGATCAGAAATAATTACCTTTGGAATTCCATGCAAGCGAAAGATTTGCTTCATAAACACATATGCAATGTTAGCAGCTTTGAATGTAGTCTTAATGGGAATAAAATGAGCATATTTACTAATTTTATCAACAACAACCATGATTGAATCATTTTGTTTCTGATTCTTAGGTAAACTTGTAATAAAATCAACACTTATAATCTCCCACTTCCATTTCGGAATTGGCAATGGCTGCAATAGGTCAGCTGGGTGTTGATGTTCATCCTTAATGGTCTAACATTCAAAACACCTAGTTATGTACTCAGCCACTTCATTCTTCATGTTGGGCCAAAAATAATCCTTCCATAATATAGTTATCATTTTATGATAACCTAGATGTCCCAAATAAGGACTCTTATGAACTTCATCCAAAATCACCAGCTTAACTTTTGACACATTAGGTACATAAATTCGGTTTTTATAAGTCATTAAGCCATTTTCATTAATGTTGTAATTTGTGATTAAATTTTTAGATAAATTTGTAGCAACCTTATCATGCAATTTTTGATCATTTTCATCATGCTTAATTCCTTCTTCAATTTGATTTTCCATATCTGTCTTAAACATGTTGATTGCTGCCACAAAACGTAATCTGGTATTTATGCTCAACGCATCAGCAACTTTGTTTTCTTTACCCTTAATGTGTTGAATTTCGAAATCATACTTGCTAAGGAAAGCTATCCATCTAGCTTCCCTTGCGTTTATATTTGTTTGATTCAACAAATATTTTAAACCCTTATTATCTGTCATTAGTACAAAATTTCTTCCAATCAAGTGATGGCGCCACATCTTTAGTGCATGTATCACGACTGCCAACTCAAGATCGAAAGTTGCGTAATTCTTTTCGTGGATTTTTAACTTTCTAGACTCAAAAGCAATAGCATGACCTTCTTTAGTTAAGACCCCACCAAGTCCATCATTGCATGCATCAGTGCATACAACAAAGTCTTTGTTAGGATCAGCAATTTTTAAAATGGGTGCGGTTGTTAATAGTTCTTTTAACTTATTAAAACTTTCTTGGCATTTTTGATCCCATATGAATTTATTCCCCTTCTTCAGCAAGAAGTGATGGGATTCACAATTCATGAAAACCCTTCAATAAACTTTCTGTAGTAAGCTGTTATCCCCACAAAGGACTGAACATCAGTTACATCTTTAGGAATAGGCCACTCGTTAATTGCTTTTATCTTATCAGGGTCGAAGGAAATTCCGTCTTTAGAGATTATGTGACCTAGGTACTATATTTTATCTTTATAAAAGTCACACTTGTTGAACTTAGCATAAAGCTGATGTTCTCTTAACACTTGCAGAATTATTCTTAAATGTTCGTCATGCTCTTCTTTAGTTTTTGAGTAAATTAGAATATCATCAATGAACACAACTACAAAATTATCCAAGTACTTATGCAGAACGTTGTTCATTAAACACATGAACATTATCGGTGCGTTAGTCAGCCCAAAAGGAATAACTGCAAACTCGTAGTGCCCGTATTGCATTCTGAAAGCAGTTTTGAATATGTCTTCGTCTTTTATTCTAACTTGATGATATCTCAACCTTAAATCCATTTTAAAGTGAATATCTCTACTCTACGTACTTGATCAAATAGATCATCAATGCGGGGAAAGGGATATCATTTTTTAATTGCCATTTTATTGAGTTGACAGTAATCTATGCACAGTCGCATGGTTCCGTCCTTCTTTTTAACAAAAATAACTAGCGCTCCCCAAGGAGACACACTTGGACTTATGTAGTTTTTATCTATTAATTCCTTCAATTGAGATTTTAGTTCATTTAACTCTAGAATATTCATTCTGTATGGAGCCTTTGAGTTTGGTACCGCACCTGGTACTAACTCAATGCTGAAACCACGTTCCCTTTTCGGAGGTAATCCTAGAATTTCTTCCGGGAATACGTCAGAAACGTCCCTAAGGAGGGGTATATCCTCCAATTTTAACTTATCTTCTTTAGATGAACATTCATCATTAATAACATTAACAACAAACATTTTTACAACCCTTTCTTGCAGCTCTCTTTACTTGTAAAGCAGAAATTTGCCTTACAGAAATCTTCCTATGAATTCCTTTTACTGTTTTAGTTTTTCCTTCATTACTCAAACAAGTAAAAGATTTCTCATAACAATTAAGCACTACTCTATGCTGTTCAATCCATTCCATGCCAATCAGCAAGTCGTATGACCCTAAGGGTAAAACATTCATATTAACTTGTGTTTTAAGCTGACTCATAAATACATCACAATTTTTGACAAAGTATGTAACCTTTCTTTTAATGCTTATTGCTAGCTGAACTAACCATGAATTATCAAATTTCTCTATCCTTAACTTGCAAATTTTCACTAATTCAGGTGAAATGTAACTCAAACTTGCACCTGGATCTATTAGAATGGAAATAGATTTGTTGTGTATCATACCTTCAATTTCAACCATAGACATTTGATGATCTACTTGACGATTCTTCAGTGCTCCATTTATCCTGTGCATCTCTCTTGCTACACCTCCAACTATAGGCTCTACTTATATGGTGTGAATGTTGTTGACTATATTTCTATTGCATGGTCATTGAACTCTAGTATGGGGTCCACCGCAATCATAACACTTCAGAGGTGCTTTTTGATCAGCATACATGTTGTTGTTATTATTATTGATATTATTATTATTAGGCACATTCCTTGCAGCAGTAAAATTATGTGGTGCATTACTTCCGTAATTAATATTACTTGGAAATTTTTTGTTATTAAAGCTTTTCTTAAAATTTCCATAATTATGATTAAAGCTTTTTTTTTTATGCTCAAAATTATTAGACTTATTACTCTTCCAGTTAGATATTCCTTCTCTTTTTCTGTTTTGGTCAAAACAGAAACTAGCTTTCCTCATAGCCTCTTCCAAAGTGGAAGGGTTATCATACTCGGTCCTGTCTTTTATGTTGAAAGGTAGACAACTTCAATAACTGTGTACCTTAGGCTTCTCTTCGACCATGTAAGGCACATACCTCACCAAGCTAAGGAACATGCTGCACAACTCCTTCATACTCATAGTACCCAGTTTTAAATCATAAAATTCCTTAGATTTATCTTCATAGTAACGTTATGATAGAAAATTTTTCTTAAATAAATTTTTAAACATACTCCAGGTTATGTTTCTTTCTTTTATGTTTTTAATTCTTTTAAGATCCTGCCACCAAATATCTTCCTTTCCATTCAGATTGTAAATAGCCATCTTGGATTTTAACTGAGAAGAGTAATCATAAATATGAAAGTATTTCTTCATTCCAGACAACCATGCTTCAGTTGTCTCACCCTTTTCAGTTTCGCCTTTAAAGGTTGGTGGCTTAATCTTTTTAAACTCTCTTGTAATTTGTTCATGATGCTTATGCTTCCTCTTCTTAGAACAGCAATCACTGTCACTACTATCATGAACATAATTATAATTACTTTGATCAGATTCAGAGGAAGAGTAATTATTATTTTTACCATTCTTTATTTTCTTACTCTTACGTTTGTGAGACATTGTACCAGAATAAGAATTTACTTCTGATTTCCTTCCTCTTTCCTCGTTATGGTATTTCTCCATTAAAATATGATTTAACTCATCTCGTGCCTTCATAATTTGTTAATTCTCTTCTTTAACAGTCCTTATTCCAGATTTTAAATCTTTTATAGTACGTAGCAGTTCAGAAGATTGATTATTTAACTCTACGTAAATTCCTTCATTACCATTATTATGTGCATTGTTATTATGTTCATTATGATGAGGAGATCTGTCCTCTGCTGATTCTTCCAGTATATCCATACTTGCAATTTAAACGTCAAACTATTCTATAAAGAAACAAAATTTAAATAAATTCAGTAACTCAGTTTTTTCTGTTTTGTGCACGTGAGCCTATTTCAGGCCTAGAGTTTGAACTTGTGCTCTGATACCACATGTAACAACCCAAAATTTCACAAAAATTTAAAAATTTTCAACGTAGCTTTTAATGCATATATTAACTATGCGGAATTATAATAAATGCTTCTATATGGTCATGCTGTAATAAATGTTTGTAACTATCATACAGTGTACTGTTTGTCATATTGTTATGAAATGAAATTAAAGTATACATTAAGATGCCATTGAATGTTCTTCTCATCGCAACTATATTTTTATATTACTTATGTCAATGTTCATTCGATATAATGTTTATCAGTGCTAACTGTTGTTCTTCTTTTGATGGTGGAAGGGGTCCTAAGGGTACCCCGAGGCTTACTTAGCATTTATGCTAAAGCATTTCGAGTTTCGTTTTCGCAGATTATAGGTAAGGGTGACACATCAGGTCAAGTAATATAAATATAATTTAAAGAGTACTTTCAATTAGTCCTCAAGGGTTCTGTATATACATTTCTAAGGTACTAATACAACAATTTGTCTATAGTTTGTATTTGTAACTATACAACTCAAATGTCTCCTTTGTTTAACATTTAAATGATGAATTAAAGTGTCATAGCATTGGTTTAGGATAGTATACACTACTACTGATTGTCACAAGGTTTATGTGCCTGTATATAGCATAGGCTAAAAGCATGATACATTCTAATCATATAACATGTGTACTAAATGCAAATTGATATGCGATGTCGTATAATACATGACCTCTATATTGCTTCCATGCTTTCCCTATAGTATGAACTATATATGAATTACAATTAATTTGTTTAGTGTATATTATTTACATGTCCTATGTATTTCCTATACCATGCAAAATATCGTATAGTCCCTAATGCATATAAACTATATGCAAGTTCTATTTAATTTATAGCATATTCACTATATGTAAATTCTATCGCATAAGAACTATTTGCAAACCTTATAGCATGCAAATCCTGTAGCATAAAAACTATATATCGATCCTGTACGTGTAAAGTTTATGCCTTGGTTTCCAAAATGATATAATGTAATAGATATCTAAATGAATTCTATATCCTAACGTAAACTATGATTTACACTATTGTATGTATATATCGATAGGATGGCAGCATTACTATTGAACCATCGCGTGATGAGGTTAGGATAATAATAATATAGTGGATATGTGCTAGTAGGTGTTCGTAAACAAATATTGGCATTAAACATTCCTATCTACCGCTTTCATGTGAGATGTTGGTGACAGATTACGTGATGCTTGTCATGTGATGAGTTGTAAGGTCAACACCGATGTGGTCGAGTTGTACCAATCCTTTTCCTAATGTTTTATGAGTTGGAAAGTATGGTAGAAAGTGTAATAAAGTGTTTTAAATGCACCGGTTGCTTTTGATTGCAATGAAAGACCTGCACTATTGATCTGGAGATGTCCTTGGCATTTGAGAAATTAACCCTAACTCCACTAAGTCACATCATTGTTGTATCCTTTGGAATTCATTGTTGTTGAGAGTGGTTCTAAGGAGAGGCCGACCGGCCTACATATGCTTAGGGTTTGTTTAGCAGGTTTTTAGTGCTCCTCTAGTGAATCAAACTCATGACGTGAGAGTGGTTATATTACAAGTTGATACTCTTAAGAGCTGAGCTCTTTGAGGAAGTTTACTGTTTTTTTTTTGGTAAATGTAAGTCTCAGGAAAATTCACATCGATTGCAGTGGTGTTTTCCTTCGAAGCTAGTTCAGGAAGACTTCTTCCTCGTGTTCGATACCAAAATTTATAGGGAAGGGTTGACAGTCTTCAGGGTTAAAGAACCGAGTCACTTCTGTAACTGTGTTAACTGTATTCATGAAGTGCGAGGGTTCCTGGATTCATTCTAGTTGCAGATGCTATCCTTTTTGACCCTCAGTTATAATTTTCAAGGTAATGTGTTACTTGACATTTTCGTAAGGATGTAATCATCAGTAATTTTTTTAGCTTTGGAATAAGATTTAACCCTCTTTGTTTTCATGGAAGGTTCTGTCATCTTCAAGGTTCTAAACTCTAGTTGAGTGGGAACTTCTGCGTGTAAGTTGTAAGTTTTGGTGGTTCCCTTATGGGTTCTCCTAGCAACTGTTTCTTGTGTTGAAATGGTTGAAGCCTTCGGTTTTCTGGAGATGTGGTTGCTATTGCAAACTTTACATTCCGTCAATATAGTGTAGGGAGAATGGATTTCTCAACCTACGCTTCAATATATCTTACAGTTTACAGTCTGTTGAAATGTAATATTTGTTATCAGGTTTTTAACCCTCGACTCCTTGATAATGATGAAGGGTTCAGCCCTTAGTTTTACGCGGTGTCTACAAACTATGTTATGTGTTAATGGTTGTCACTGTTCGTCGATTTTGGTGATGGCCGAAAGCCAAGACCAATTTTTTTTAATGCGAAACCTCGAACCCTAATGTTTGGCAGGTGATGATGTTTTATAGTTTACAGTGTCGAAAGGTTGAATGGTTTGATCTCTCGGCCTGTGGTTTCAACTTGTTTTTGCTTGTGTAGAAGAATACTATCGATTTTCTTTTGCAAATGTATCGTCTATTGTTGTTTTTTTGAAATATTTGGGTTTCAAACCCTATCGAAATGATGATGCTTAACAATATTTTTTTTCTACGTCAATACTTGTGAAATGTAACTATGCTGAGAGGGTTTTAGCCCTCATCCATTCTAGATAAATTAATAATATGGTTCTTCTAGCTCGATACTATTTGTGAAAGTCTTCTTAAACTCTGTCTTGAAAATTGGTAATGTTGAAATGAATACTAAGTTTTTGGGTTTTCGTATTAACGAAAAATATTTTCCCAAAACAGTCTTAATTTAAGTTTACAAAGGTTTGATAACCTGAGTCTTACTAGTTCTGATTACTTCTTTGAAAAAGAAATAGATGTGCAATAAATAATAACCCTATTTATCTTTTGTTGCTACAATGAAGAAGATGTAAAATGTTTGTATAAAAAGGTATTGCTAGAATTATTTTTATAACTAAATAGTTTTCAAACATATCGATGAAAGGAAAGAAATGCATTTGAAGAGAAGATAATGAGATACACTGTACTCAACACTTGTTGTAAAAGATATAGTTTAGATTTATGCAGAAACAAAGAACTTACTGAGTTTTCTATTTGTACTCTTACTATAAGTTAGAGTTGTTCTAAGGTCTATATAAAAACAAAAACATTGATTCTATGCTTAGCTATGTCAGAAACCTAAGTTATGGAAATTACACAGTGCTTAAGAAGTTACAAATAAAGAATAACGAAAAGGAAATATTAAGGAAACATAACAGGGTTAGGATAATCATTCCAGCTGTGCATTGTCTATCTTTTATCTACCTTAATTCACCCTCTCTGTATGTTAAGATTTAATATGCTCAGACAGAAAATATCAGCATTACATTCCATTTCACAATAATAGCATATACAAGATCACTGAAGAAACAACAAGCACAGCATAAACACAAGAGACACAGATTTATCTCGGGAAACCCTCATGGGGTAGAAAACCCAGCAAAGCTTCCTCAATATAGATGACCTACAATATATAAAGATGCAAACAAAAGACTTGATCTCCTCCTCCACCATTGCAGACCTCTCATCCACAAGTGTGCTACATTCTGAGTGAGGGAAGTGTGTGTATAATGACGAACACACCTCCTCTATTTATACACATCTCCGACTTGTACTTTATATTAACTAGGTTGGCCCCAACTTTACCATTGGGTTAAACACCCCACTACAACTGACTGGGCTGACCCCACTAGGGTGGTCTAACAACCCTTTGACCCACATAACACGTACAGGGCCGACCCCCACTAGGGAAGTCTAATAACCTAAGTTACCACATTCCGATGGAGGAATAAACATCTCCGGATATACAATAAGATCTTCATGGAGGAATGAAAAATATTTGGAATAATAAAGTACAAATATAATATTCTTAGAAGTTACAATATCTCAACACTCCCCCTTAATGAGAAGGATATTATAACAACATCTGCAGGAGCAAGGAGTCATCAACATGATACATCTATAAATCATTGGAATCTTTCTCAACATCGTCAGTAACTCAACCAGTTACTAGAACATCTTCAATACTAGAACATCAACATCTTCAGTACTGAGTCTTTATCTTCTGCAACACTCAAATAGCTACAGCAACATCAACATCTGAATCCTCATGATCATCAGCATTGTCATCATATAATCATCAGCATCGTCATCACACGATCATCAGCATCGTCATCACACGATCATCAGCATCGTCATCACATGATCATCAGCATCATCATCACACGATCATCAGCATCGTCATCACACGATCATCAGCATCATCATCACACGATCATCAGCATCATCATCACATGATCATCAACATCATCATCACACGATCATAAGCATCGTCATCACACAATCATCAGCATCATCGTCGCATGAGTATCAACATCGTCATCACACGGTCATCAGCATCGTCATCACACGATCATCAGCATCGTCATCCCACAATCATCAACATCGTTGTAGAATCTACAGTATTTGGATCATTACGATCTACAGCATCCGGATCATCAGTATTAGTATCCACACCAATACAAGTATACACATCATCAATACAAGTATCCACACCAATACAAGTATACACATCATCAATACAAGTATACACACCAATACAAGTATACACATCATCAATACAAGTATACACATCAATACAAGTATCCACACCAATACAAGTATACACATCATCAATACAAGTATCCACAATAGTAGCATACCCTGCAACACACACGGTCATATTACAGGATGATTAATCCTGCTCTCTTTGGGACATAGGTCCATGGATGATGCAATCCTATCATGTACCTTTTGAACCAAGGTTCAAGGATGATCCAGTCCTACCATGTACCTTTTGAATCGAGGTTTAGGGATGATCCAGTCCTATCATGTACCTTTTGAACCGAGGTCCAGGGATGATCTAGTCCTATCATGTACCTTTTGAACTGAGGTCCAGGGATGATCCAGTCCTATCATGTACCTTTTGAACCGAGGTCTAGGGTCGATCCAGTCCTATCATTCAATTCTTGGAGACCTATTGTCTGTGGCTCTCTTTAGGACTGAAGTCCAAGGATGATCCAACCCTCATTCTCGGAGACATCATGTCTACAACTCTCTTTAGGACTGAAGTCCAAGGATGATCCAACCCTCATTCTCGGAGACATCATGGCTACGTCTTTCTTTAGGACTGAAGTCCAAGGATGATCCAACCCTCATTCTCAGAGACATCATGTCTACGGCTCTCTTTAGGACTGAAGTCCAAGGATGATCCAACCCTTATTCTTGGAGACATCATGTCTACGTCTCTCTTTAGGACTAAAGTCCAAGGATCATCCAACCCTCATTCTTGTTAAGATTTAATATGCTAAGACAAAAAATAGCAACATTACATTCCATTTCACAATAATAGCATATACAGGATCATTGAAGAAACAACAAGCATAGCATAAACACAAGAGACACAGATTTATCCTGGGAAACCCTCATGGGGTAGAAAACCCAGCAAAGCTTCCAAAATATAGATGACCAGCAATATACAAAGATGCAAACCAAAGACATGATCTCCTCCTCCACCATAGCAGACCTCTCCTCCACAACTGCACCTCTCTCAAGTGAGTGTGTTTATCAAATGAGGAACACACCTCCTCTATTTATACACTACTCTGACATATCTTTTACACAAGTACATGTAGGCTCGTATTTAACCATTAGGTTAAATACCCTATTATAACTGATTGGGCCGACCCCACTAGGGTGGTCTAACAACCCTTTGACCCACATAACACATATAGGGCCGACCCCCACTAGGGAAGTCTAATAACCCAAGTTACCACATTCCGACGTGGAATAAACATCTTCGAAAATACAATAAGATATTTACGGAGGAAGGAAACATCTCTGGAATAATAAAGTACAAATATAATATTCTTTGAAGTTACAATATTTCAACACTCCCCCTTAATGAGAAGGATATTATAACAGTATCTACACGAGCAAGGAGTCATCAACATCATACATGATACATCTATAAATCATTGGAAGCTTTCTCAACATCATCAGTAACTCAAGCAGTTACTGGAAAATAATCAATACTGGAACATCAACATCTTCAGTACTGAGTCTTTATCTTCTGCAGCACTCGAACATCTACAACAAAATCAACATCTGGATCCTCACGATCATCAGTATCATCATCTCACGATCATCAGCATCGTCATCACACGATCATCAGCATCGTCATCACACGATCATCAGCATCGTCATCACACGATCATCAGCATTGTCATCACACGATCATCAGTATCGTCATCACATGATCATCACACAATCATCAGCATCGTCATCACACGATCATCAGCATCGTCATCACACGATCATCAGCATCGTCATCACACGAGCATCAGCATCATCATCACACTATCATCAATACAAGTATCCTACCGATACAAGTAACCACATCATCAATACAAGTATCCTACCGATACAAGTAATCACATCAACACACACAATCATATTACAGGATGATGAATCCTACTCTCTTTAGGACATAGGTCCATGGCTGATGCAATCCTGTCATGTACCTTTTGAACCGAGGTCCAAGGACGATCCAGTCCTACCATGTACCTTTTGAACCAAGGTCCAAGGACGATCCAGTCCTATCATGTACCTTTTGAACTGAAGTCCAGGGACGATCCAGTCCTATCATGTACCTTTTGAACTGAAGTCCAGGGACGATCCAGTCCTATCATGTGCCTTTTTGAATTGAAGCTCAGGGACGATCCAGTCCTATCATGTACCTTTTGAACCGAAGCTCGGGGATGATCCAGTCCTATCATGTACCTTTTGAACCGAAGCTCAGGGACGATCCAGCCCTATCATGTACCTTTTGAACCGAAGCTCAGGGACGATCCAGTCCTATCATGTACCTTTTGAACCGAAGCTCAGGGACGATCCAGTCCTATCATGTACCTTTTGAACCGAAGCTCAAGGACGATCTAGTCCTATCAAGTACCTTTTGAACCGAAGCTCAGGGACGATCTAGTCCTATCATTCAATTCTCGGAGACCTCATGTCTACGGCTCAATTCAAAGGACTAAAGTCCAAGGATGATCCAATCCCCTTACCTGTTCATTCAGGATTTTGTTCTCGGAGACATCATGTCTACGGCTCAATTCAAAGGACTAAAGTCCGAGGACGATCCAATCCCCTTACCTATTCATTCAGGATTTTGTTCTCGGAGACATCATGTCTACGGCTCAATTCAAAGGACTAAAGTCCGAGGACGATCCAATCCCCTTACCTGTTCATTCAAGATTTTGTTCTCGGAGACATCATGTCTACGGATCAATTCAAAGGACTAAAGTCCAAGGACAATCCAATCCCTTTACCTATTCATTCAGGATTTTGTTCTCAGAGACATCATGTGTACAGCTCAATTCAAAGGACTAAAGTTTGAGGACGATCCAATCCCCTTACCTGTTCATTCAGGATTTTGTTCTCGGAGACATCATGTCTACGGCTCAATTCAAAGGACTAAAGTTCGAGGACGATCCAATCCCCTTACCTATTCATTCAGGATTTTGTTCTCGGATACATCATGTCTGCGGCTCAATTCAAAGGACTAAAGTCTGAGGATGATCCAATCCCCTTACCTGTTCATTCAGGATTTTGTTCTCGGAGACATCATGTCTACGGCTCAATTCAAAGGACTAAAGTCCAAGGACGATCCAATCCCCTTACCTGTTCATTCAGGATTTTGTTCTCGGAGACATCATGTCTACGGCTCAATTCAAAGGACTAAAGTCCGAGGAAGATCCAATCCCCTTACCTGTTCATTCAGGAGTTTGTTCTCGGAGACATCATGTCTACAGCTCAATTCAAAGGACTAAAGTCCGAGGACGATCCAATCCCCTTACCTGTTCATTCAGGATTTTGTTCTCGGAAACATCATGTCTACGAATCTCTTTAGGACTGAAGTCCAGGGATGATCGAATCCCCTCAAGTCCACCAAGGACTTCATTCTCGAAGAGATACGTCTACAGATCTCTTTAGGACTGAAGTCCAGGGATGATCCAATCCCCTCAAGTCCACCAAGGAATTCATTCTCGAAGACATACGTCTACAGCTCTCTTTAGGACTGAAGTCCAGGGATGATCCAATCCCCTCAAGTCCACCAAGGACTTCATTCTCGAAGACATACGTCTACGGCTCTCTTGATGATGATGCAATCCTATATGTCCATCAAGGACTTCATTTTCGAAGACATACGTCTACGGCTCTCTTGAGGATGATGCAATCCTATATGTCCACCAAGGACTTCATTTTCGAAGACATACGTCTACGGCTCTCTTGAGGATGATGCAATCCTATATGTCCACCAAGGACTTCATTCTCGAAGACATACGTCTACGGCTCCTTTTAGAACATGTGTTCAAGGATGATGCAATCCCCTTGTAACCTTAGACCCTATCTAAGGACCATCCACCAACCTCTCTGTCGGCATCACCAATATAGGTATTCACATCATCGACCTCACTATCGATGCAGGCAATCTCATCATAAGTGATCACATCACTCCCCCTTTCGAGGAGGGTCCTTCTGGACTATATTAAGTTTGTCTCGGAAAACTTTACTTGAGGTAGAGGTTTGGTTAGTACATCGGATCGGTAGAGGTTTGGTTAGTACATTGGTAACTTGTTACAAATTCGAACTTTAATTCCTATCTGCACCATATCTCGTATATAGAAATGCCAGATCTTTTGACTTATCGTGGAACACTGGATTCTTTGCCATTTTAGTACAAATCTGTTTGTCACATGGAATCATAGTTGGGTCCATCTCTAAGTCAAACAATTCTGAAGCCATGTCGTTTCACAATTAGCAGAGCAAGCAGCCATATATTCCGCTTGTGCTAGACTGCTTCCTGCTAAACCACAAGATCATGGCTGATCCCAGACAATAACATCTTCTTGATGTGCTCTTCCTGTCTGATACACTTTATGCTCAATCAATATCTGTGTATCCATCTGAAGTCATGATCTCCAAAATAGCATAGATCAAAGTCTATCGTATCCTTTAGGTACCTGGTCACATGCTTTGCAACTAATAGGTGAACACATCTAGTTTCCACTAGATACTGACTTAAGGTATTCACAGCAAAGCATATATCTGACCTAGTATTTAATAGATACATCAATGACCCAATAATTTGTCTGTACAGAGTTATATACACTAACTCTGACGATTCATTCATCAACAGCTTCAAGTTGGAATCTATGAGAGTGGACATTCCAACATATCAAGTCCTTTTAATATTTCTCGGCATACTTTCCCTAGTTGAGAAAGATTCCTTCTGAGCCTTTCCATACTTCCAGACCTAGGAAGTAATACATTAATCTAAGATCTTTCATTCTCTTTTATGCAGCCATCTATCTGTGCCATCTCTCGTTAGATGGGTCTACTGATATGAACCTCAACATCATTCGAGCTCTGAGGTGAGTTCCTTCTTGTATCCATGTCATCTATGTATAGAAACCATATTCAACCTTGTAGCAAAGGTTGATATCCACATCACCCATGGTGATCATTAAGCTCATCAATTGATTATCGATCCTCGGAACCCATACAGAACCTGATTCACATTTCTTCTTTAATTACACCATTAAGAGAATGGTCTTATCTAGCCACTTGGAGCAAAACATCTCATCATGATTCTCTTCCTCTTTCTAAGAGAATCTTCTAGCCACCAGCCTTCTATAGTGTGTTTGATTTGTAAATCTTTTGTTGAACATCCATCGCTTATTCAGTGTTCATCATTCATCATGATCTTTCCTACAAATCAAAATTAAGTACAGGATTAGTAATACTTCATAATCATCAAATGATATTGACATGATAACCTATTATGCATACATATATCATTTACATAGTTATGCAACTATTTTGACCAATACTTTGGCACAACACTTTCCCATATCTTGTATGCATACAGTGGCTATCTAGATGCCTTCCATCTCTACCAGATGTAGCTAGGGTTTTACCCCTAGCTTGTGCCAATGAGCACCTACTAAGGAGAATGGACTCCTTAGTAGCAGTTCAGTATATTAAACTAATTATGCAATAAACAAAACATTAAATTATTTCTAATACAAGCATGAAGCATAAACACCAAAATGAAAGAATGTCTTTGTATTGATGTTACCTTGAGTGTCAAGGTTGGTGAAGCCCTTTGCAGTGTCCAAGAGGATGCTCCAAGCTCCAAGAATGCTCCTTCTCCTTCTCCAATGTTGGGGATGGGCCAAAGGTGGCTCTCAAGGTGAAACTAGTTCAAAGGTGGACTAGGGTTTCGAGAGAGATTTTGGCAGAGTAAGGGTGCTTGTGATTGTGGATATGGAATAAGGGATCTCCATCACCTATTTATAGTTTTTTGGTGGTGGAGTGCTGACCCATGGTTTTGGGAAACACATGGTTTTAGGCAGCTGTATAGGGTTTTTTTCTCCTTTTCCTCATTATTTTATATTTTTATTCCCTTTTTAGGGGATTTTTGCTATTTTTGGAGGAAAAGGGGGTTTTTTAGCCTTTTTAGGCTATTTTGAGGGTTTTTTTGGCCTTTTGGAGGCATTTTAGGCCTTTTGGAGGCTTTTTAATGGGTTTTTTGGGATTTTTAATGGAAATATGGTAGGAAAATGGACAAATGAGTCATATAATGTGGTAAATGAGCTAGTGAGCACTTTTTGGGTGTTAACAGATTGCCCCCTGATGTGCGAGGTCAGGAGCTCATCGTATGGCCGATGGACATCATAAGTCATGAATGGTTTTCCTGGGATGTGGAGAGAAGAGAAGAAACAAACTGAAGCCCGGAACAATGATCCCGAACAACTGCAAGAACTAAAAGTACATAACCTCAATAAAGGATGAGGAATCATCTGATCATATGGACGAGGCGGGCATTCCCATGCTCGTATCAGGATATAACATAATAACAACAATGGGGTCCAAAAATGGGGACCTGAAATATACATGACCTCAAATACTAACTGAGGAATAATCTCAATATATGGACGAGGCGGGCATACCCATGCTCGTATCAAGATATATAAACATAACTGTGAGGCCCGAAAAGGGGGACCTGTAAGATACATGACCACTGTGTACATCATAAGAGTCCAGAGGGGACACAAATCTGGGACATACTGCTGAGCGGATCATGTGTGAACTGCAGAACTGGTGCACCGGAACAATCAACAGTGCTACTGAGTTTGGTACCAAAGGAACTGATGAGCTGCTGGATCATAGTGACTGGGGTCATACTCTCCATGGTACACTGAACTGGAACTGAAACTGGGTACTCAAGGAAGCATGAAACTGGATGGCTTCCGAATACAAACGCCAACGCAGCCCGGACATCCACGGGAACATACAACTGGGCGTTCCGAAGTGACTCACCAATGTGCTAGAGTCGGGGGAAATCCGGGGTCTTCGACAAAAAACTGATGGAATATAATCCTACGCGATCCTCAACGATGCGATCAAGGTGCTGAAGTCGAGCATGTGAGGAACAACCACTCGGAGAGGCAATGATGTCTCCTCTCAGAATGATCCGTAGGCACTTACCACAGATGGTGATAAGTCCAGGGCGTAGGGACCTCTGGGCCTATCCTCTGGAATAGAGGAGCTGTCGTCGACAGAGGGAGACCTGCCCCTAGCAAGGCAATGATGTTTCCTTGACAGGAGCGCGAGGTACAAGACCGAAATGTGATAGTGCTGATGGCAGGACTGATAAACTGTGGGGGGACAACTGGGCAAGTAGAGCGGGTGGACTCAAACTTCCTTTGTTCAGAGTATGATAATGGAAATGATCTGGCAGCATATGAAACTGACTCAGGGGAAAGGGATCATAGCTGTAATGGATCTGGGGGAATAACTGGCTGAGGGAGACTCAAGCTGGTGTAACGTGGCAGGAGACTGCAGAATACTCTGAACAAAGGCGACCTAATTGGGGGTGCTGCCGAGATGATCGATCATAGTGCCAGGAGGCACAGGAGGGTACTTCTTCATGGGTTAAGGAACTAGAAGAAGTGTGTGTAAAATGGTACTGTCGTGTGGATTTTACGAGCCCAGGACAGTTCATGCTCGTGGTTGCTTTCAATTTTAAGGAGTCTGAAAGCGATAAGAAAACTCTGAAGTGATGGAATGGTACTGTCGTGTGGATTTTACGAGCCCAGGACAGCGCATGCTCGTGGTTGCTTTCAATTTTAGAGAGTCTGAAAGCAAGTAAGAAGACTCCAGGGGGTTGCTTTTTCGTAGATTTAGTCTCCAAGGCCCAAAGAAGCATAAAAGGATGCAATGAAGAACTCTTCTAGCCGGTGTGACTAGAGTATTCCTTTTTCGTAATTAGTCTACCAGGTCCGGAAAAGGGTTAAACTTATACCAGATAGACGCCCTTTCAGGTACTTTAACGAGCATGAAAGGAAGCAAGATTGCTCGGCGATCTTTTCATTCTTTTAGGAGTCAGAAAAGAGCTTAACGGAAACTCCCTAAGTGCCTTTTTTGTAAAGGACTTGTCCGGCCCGAAAAAGGGATAAAATTATACCGAACAAAAGGAATGGCCAGGCAAGGAGGAAGTGTTCAATCAAGGTTTAGTAATGATGACCAGGAACGAGGGTAGGTGGGAACACTGATGGACCTCCTTGCGGGGTAGTTGAAATGGTGGCAAAATAACGAAACATTTGCAGTATGACAGGAGTGAATGGCTCATGTAAAAAAGTGGAACAATCCGATGGCGGCCGATGTGGCATGCAAACCGAGGCAGCAAGGTGTTGGGACACAATGTTGAAATTGTACCAGGTGAGAGCGAGAAATGATCTCAAGCATCATCACGAGCTCGGAAAAATGAATCCGGCGATATAAAGGATGTCAAAAACGGGTGACGGCCGATGTGGCACGCAAACCGAGGTGACGGGGGCATTTTGAAAAATGCCCGGAAAATCTGGAGGTGAGAGCGAGAAATGATCTCTAGCATCATCACCAGCTCGGAAAAATGAATCCGATGATATAAAATATGTGAAAAACGGAGAACGGCCGATGTGGCACGTAAACCGAAGCGACTAGTGGCGTCCGAAAAATTACCCGAAAGATCGGAGGGTGAGAGCGAGAAATGATCTCAAGCATCATCACGGGCACGGAAAAATGAATCCGGCAGTGCAAATGGTGCGAACAACGGAGGTCATAAAGGCTCCGAAATGGTCAAAGGAAAGCACTATGCATATCAAATCAAATCTACAAGTGATATGTGACCTCAAAAAATGGTTGAGATCACAAATGTGAAAAAGTGAGCAGGGTTAATGACTTGCCCCCATGCTATGTGCATGGGGTTTGTGATTATGGATCACATATGTGTGGGTTTGAACAATGGGTTCATTGACGTGCTGAGATAGATGTGATGGGGAAGGTTCAAAATGATTGATCATGCCCCGTATCCCAGGGTCGAGGGAATCTATTATGCCCCTTGACTCAGAGGTGTCAAGGTGGTGCTCTATGATGGCGGGGTCAAGAGCGGGCACTTCGGTATAGGACCAGGCAAAGACATTACGGAATTCTTGGAAAAGGTGTATGTAGTCCTCAATCTCTTGTTTACTGCAGAATGCTCCTAAAGTAATGAGTTCAGGGGCACGACCTGGAGCAGCAATATCAACTTGGATGACAGGTGAGATGTTGGCCATGTTGCCCTCCTCGAAGGCATCAGGAGCAGGAATAGGGTCCTTGAACCAGTCAACCTTGGTGGGGAGGAAGTCTTTGGATTCGACCGCGTATTGGGTAGCGGTGCTAGAGGAAGACGCTTCTGGGATGAAATAGGAACGGTGGTGCATATCATCCCAAGGATAATCCGGGGCAGTTAGGGCCTCAAGAATCTCCTCATCAGTACGGAAAGTCTTTGTCGTCAAATCGGTTGACGAGGTAGTGGAAGTAGTGGTTGAAGAGATCATGTAGATGGTATTAACCTCTCCGGAAGGTGAAGAGTCTGGGGGGTAGATCTCTTCAACGGTAGGTGGTGCCGTCTCAAGGTCCAGATTGTTCATCTCATAAAGAGCGGCTCTGTAATCCGGGAGATCAGGACAATGATGTGAATAGTGCCCGTAAATACCGCAGATGGCGCATGAGTGGTTGGTACGTAGGGACTTATCTTTAGGCTTAGGAGTGGGGTTTAATTCGACAGTTGGGACGTTGGGGTCATCATCGAGCATTTGCATGTGCTTCTGTAATGCGGGTAACTGTGGGCATTGGTGGGTCGCATGGCCCAACTCGTCACACAGCGAGCATTTGGGAGGAGCACGAAACACTGGAGGGTTCTTGACTGTCTTGGGAGGTGGGACAGCAGTGTAAGGTTGTGGACCTCTGCCCCCAGTGGGTTGAAGAGGGGGAGGAGGTGTCGTGGAGGACGAAGGGGTAGGGACCCCGGGAGGTGGGTGGGTGGTAGTAGCCATGGGTTGCACCGGCTGGAGGACGACATCAGGTGTCGGCGGGCGAACGGGAGGCGAAAGGTACCATACAGGTAATCCCAAGGTTAACCCAGGGAGGCTAAGGGTAGCCATGACCGGGGCGCTTACTACTCCTGCTGGAGGAACTAGGAAGGGGATCGTATGGATCGGTGTAACACCAATGTGACTAGGTACCAAGGGTGGTTTAGGCAACAAAGATGGCTGATTGTTAGGTGGTAGGATGTCATGGGACAAGGTACATAAGTCAGACATTTCGGGCGTAGATGATGGCGGAGGAATGGATTGAAAGGTGGAGGTCATCGGCGCGTCTGAGTAGACTCCAGGCCCCGTAGAGGAAACGAACGAGGTGGAGGCAGGAGAAACAGGTTGTTCAACCATGGGGAGAACATTTTCCGGTGCCGCGGGAGCACTGGGATCATAGTAGGTGAGCTGGTCAATCTTAACCACGCGTCCGTCATGGGGGAACATCATGGTGCGAAAGACAGAAGAGGCAACCGCCCGCATGGCATACATGTAGCTGCGGCCAAGTAGAAGGTTGTAATCCAATTGGGCATTGATTACCTCTATGTCAATAAGAACTGTTTTACCACCTAACTGGACAGGAACGTTGGGCAGGAGGCCTTGGGGCTGGGCCGAACGACCGTCATAGGCACGTAACGCAGTGGTGGACTGCTGGAGAGGAGGGGATCCTAGTTTCTGCCATACAAATGTAGACATAACGCATGTGGAAGCACCCTCATCAATGATGCACCGATGGATAACAAGATTCCTAACGGAGACTGTAACTTGGAAGGCTAAGCTGGAAGGTAGGCGTGGTTCAGACTGGTCTAAGTCAAACGCCATCAAATGTGAATCAGTTGGGTCAATCCCCCCGATGGCGGAAAGTAAAGTCTTGCGCTGGGCAGGGCAGTTCTTCAAGACTTCTAACGCAGACATGGCTGCGGGAGATTGGGCTAGGTCGTCTACAATGTTGTAGTTTGACGCAGCACGTGCATTAGGGTTATTATTGATTCGGCGCAGTGGGAAACGAGGTGCTTTCGCAGCGCCGTCTGTGGGAGGCGGAGGTATGCGTAACGCCTGATCGGTGGGGTGGGCGTTAGTAGTTTTATCCGTGGGAGTGGCTTCAGAGGTGGAGCCATATTGGTTCCGACGGGTCTGGAGGTTGACGTCAGCGGATGACATCATCAGTAAGTGGTGGGTACCTGAGTCAAACATGGGTTGATCAGGGGCAGCGTAGGTGATCTGTTGTTGTTGGGGTTGCACGTTAGCTTGAGGGGCCAACGGCTGAGTGTTCACCACGCCTTGGGTCGGTAAGGGGTTTTGCAGCACCAAAGGGGGTTGCTGAGGTTGGGGGGGGTTGGGCGGTGCTTGGGGAGCCGCATGCCCTTGGCGATGGGCCTCGTCAACCCAAAGCTGCCGAGCTCGCTCCAAGTGTGGGCAAGCATGGGTGTAATGTCCATAGACCCCGCAAATAGAACAAGGGTGGTTCGTTCGCAGATTGGGGTTTTTGGCCTGCTTGGGCGGGCGATCAGGGTTTTGATTAGTGGGGGCCGCATTGTTATTGTCAGGGGGATTAGCCGGTTGACCAGCTTGGTCTGCAGGTTGGTTGTTTCCCCGATTACGGCCCTTGCCGCGGTTCTGTTGGCCCTGGTTACGTTGGTTATTCTGGTTTTGCTGCGGGTTATGTTGGGCGTAAACTTGCCCTTGGGCAGCAGGTGGATTTTGAGGTTGCGCAGGTGCTGGAGCAGGCTGCGGAGGATGATATGCAGGTTGAGGCTGAGCAGGTGCAGCAACTTGAGGGGGTTGCTGATAGGACTGCGGAGCCGGTTGTGGATGTGCCGCAGGGGCTGCCTGGGGCGGATAATAAGCTGGTGGGGCTTGGGAAGGCGCAGGAGCTGAGGCAGCCTGCTGATGGTAGTAAGGCTGAGGGGCGACTGGAGGAGCATAAGCAGGAGTCGCATACCCGAAGCACTGTGGTGGACATGAGGGCCCATGGGAATGGTGATGTGTCATGGGAGCATATGAGTTGGTTGCTCCAGACTGTGAAGTAGCCCGCGACAGGTCGGGGCCAGGGGTAGGACGTGCTATAGAAAATGGTTGGGGATGCGAAGAAACACGGCCAATGATACCATCTGCAGCGTGGGATGCCCCCGGCGCATCATGATGGGAGGACTCGCCGCGAGGGGCGTCAGGTATAATGGTATAAAGGTAACCCGACTGGGCGTAAATGAGGTCGAACTGCTGTGCCTTAAGGATGGCCTCTTCTTCAGACTGGGGTCTTTCTGAAGCTACATCCTTAGCGATGACAGGAAGCAGGGACTTGAGGAACCAATCGAGGAAGATACGGTCATCTAGTTTAATCTTGCATAAGCTACGGCGTTTACGCCACTCATGGATGTGGTCCGTGATATGGGTAGCTGTGTTTTGTCTACAAGATAGAAGGATCTCAACGCCCGCGTCATAGCGGACTGGCAACTGGAAGAACTGCAGGAAGGTCGAGGCCAGGGAAGAAAAGGTGGCGTGGGTCCCATGAGGCTGCTCAATATACCACTTGGCTGCAGAGCCAGTAAAGGTGCGTTGTAAGAGACGGAGGCGAACAGAGTCATCCACAATGGAGTTAGAGGAACACCATAGGTGGAAAGACATGATGTGGTTCTGTGGGTCCTCACCGGCCTTACCCTCGAATTTAGGGATGTCAGAGGGTAGTTTGGTAGGCATATGAGGCCACATAGGGTCGTGTCGAATAGGATCGTTGGTCAATCTGGCCAGGTCAGGTAGGTTGAGGCTAGCCATGAATGGCAAACTGGAAGAAGGCTGCGACACAGTAGTGCTATGGACCAAGTTGGGGCCAGTGCCCCCAAGTGGAGGGACAAGATTTAGGGTGGTGCCCCCAAGTGGGGGAACTGAGGTAGTGGAGGATGGTCCAGCACCACCATGGGTAGTGTGAGCCACTGATGTAGTGGGGATAGGTATTCCTGCTGTGGGAATAGGTACCGTGAGGGGAACGGTAGATGGTTGCCCCATGGAGGGCATACCAAAAACAGGTGTAGTAACTGGTGTAGTAGTGGTGGATATGCCACCAATGGTCCCTATGACAAATGGAGTGGAAGTCGTACCAGCCATGGGGCTAGTAGGGGCAGTATAAATAGGGTTCTCAGACTCTTCGTCAGAATCAGAGGTAAAGTAAGGTGCGTCACTATCTGGTGACGGAGACCTACGTCGCTGACGGGTGGAGTCAAGTGACAAGGCTCTAGATCTGTGATGAGTGGTATCAACGGACAATGATCGGAATCTATGACGAGTGGTGTCGAGAGAACCGTGCTGTGGGGGCTCGCCCCTGAGGCGCCGAGAATGTCTCGGGGACTCAATGGTGACAGATGGTGTCTAAATCTCTGTGGGTTGAGGTGAGTATGAAAACAGCTCAAAAATCCTAATGCAACCGAGTGTGCAGAAGGAGAGCTAAAAAGCAAGGCACTCAGGCCAACAACCAACTCAAAACACCCACTGCAACAGCTGTGCTACAATAGGTGGAGTAACAACAAAGATGGTCAGAATACCAACAAGCAGCAGGCTTCCTAGAAAAGAAAAATGGTGGACTCACTAGACCAAGGGAGGTAAAGGAGCATGCAAACACCTAGCTAAAAGTATTCTGACTTAACTAAACATATCCTCTGCAAGGTGATGAAATCCAAGTCAGACAATATGAGTAGGAAAGCCAAGTGGCTATGATATCCCCCTACCGGGAGGGATACCGGGTAGTCAATCCTAGAAGAATGGCAACTAAGATACCCCGTTCATGACACGTCCAGAAAGGTGAATCTGCCGTTTAGTTCGTTGACCGCAATACCCCTATACAGGGATATCCCGCGAACCGCGAAAGGTAGCCCTTCGGTTACTGAATGGAGTGCGGTATTCCACTCAGGCCTCCGGAACCAGTCTCCCGACTTCAACCCTCCTAAGGGAGAGGCCCTCTGATAAACTGGTCGTGACCGTGCCAAAAAGTACTAGGGGATTTTGGTTCCCTAGTTGGACAACAACTATGTCTCAAGTGAAATGACCAAGGGGTGTTATTGGAAGCCTATCCCCCTGATCCTACCTAACTACAATGATTCTTTAGTGTTCCCCAAGTGGGGTTAGAATGTTGGTTTAGTTAGGTACTTTTTAAGGCTCACTTGATTTAATGTGACAGAGTGTGTGCTCGTGAGGTGTTGAACCCAAAAACAGAAGTGCCACAAGGGAGGGCAACTTCCAATCTATCAATAATGCTGAAATTGATTCTTTTAATTTGCAAAATTTTCTGAAAATAAAAATACTGAAATTTTAAAAAGATTCTGTAAAAGGAACAGAAATTATGTTGCAGAAAGGCTGTAAGGAAGTAGGCTGCAGGTGGGACAGAGGGCTGTTCAAATGCAGAAAATATTGCAGCAAGAGGGGCTGGGCTCAAAAACAGGAAAGGAGCAGAAATCAGACCGCGAGTCTGTGGCGGGTCAGAACAGGCCGACCGCGGGTTTGAGGGCAACAGCGGCGGTCAGGTCGCGGCTATCGGGCCAATAGTTGCAGTCGGGACGCAGGAAACAGGGGACAAGGCACAGTCGGGTCGCGGCTATCGGGCCAACAGTGGCAGTCGGGACGCAGGAACAAAGGAAAAACAGACAATCGGGTCGCGGCTAAAAGGCTAACAAGCGCAGTCGGGACGCCCGAAAGAGGCAGAAAGCCGCAGTCGAGACGCGTGAACAAGGCCGATAGGCGCAGTCAGATCGCGGCAAACAGGCTGGTTAGCCACGGTCAGATCGCAGGTAACAGACTTGAATCCGCCGACTGAGCGTCGGAAGCAGTCTGAGAGCCACGGTCGGATCGCGGGTAAAGGCCTGAAAGGCGCGGTCGGGACGCGACTGTAGAGGAAAAAGACGCGGTATGCAGCGGCCGAAAGGGACAGCCGAAAGAAAAAATTTAAAACGGAAACCAGAAATTCGAAAACTAGGGGAGTCGCCAAAACTGTAGCTAGGGTTTTACCCCTAGCTTGTGCCAATGAGCACCTACTAAGGAGAATGGACTCCTTAGTAGCAGTTCAGTATATTAAACTAATTATGCAATAAACAAAACATTAAATTATTTCTAATACAAGCATGAAGCATAAACACCAAAATGAAAGAATGTCTTTGTATTGATGTTACCTTGAGTGTCAAGGTTGGTGAAGCCCTTTGCAGTGTCCAAGAGGATGCTCCAAGCTCCAAGAATGCTCCTTCTCCTTCTCCAATGTTGGGGATGGGCCAAAGGTGGCTCTCAAGGTGAAACTAGTTCAAAGGTGGACTAGGGTTTCGAGAGAGATTTTGGCAGAGTAAGGGTGCTTGTGATTGTGGATATGGAATAAGGGATCTCCATCACCTATTTATAGTTTTTTGGTGGTGGAGTGCTGACCCATGGTTTTGGGAAACACATGGTTTTAGGCAGCTGTATAGGGTTTTTTTCTCCTTTTCCTCATTATTTTATATTTTTATTCCCTTTTTAGGGGATTTTTGCTATTTTTGGAGGAAAAGGGGGTTTTTTAGCCTTTTTTAGGCTATTTTGAGGGTTTTTTGGCCTTTTGGAGGCATTTTAGGCCTTTTGGAGGCTTTTTAATGGGTTTTTTGGGATTTTTAATGGAAATATGGTAGGAAAATGGACAAATGAGTCATATAATGTGGTAAATGAGCTAGTGAGCACTTTTTGGGTGTTAACACCAGAACATACTATCGAGAGTGTGCACAGCTCTCAGCATGTCAGCAAAGAGGTTTCATTCTAGACAAGCAACAATGGAATGTTTGTCCAACTTACCAATTATATGCATATTAGTAGCATGATATATTCTAGGAATACAAATATGCATACAAGCAATATCATTTACTAGTTCTAATAACAACTCAAATACTTATCTTTTATGTTTGTGTGGTTGCCTCCTGCTTGATCTTCTGTACGTCTTCTGAACTTCTATTCATTCTATACCACTGTGCATGCTCAAGTGTGCACTAGTGTCATCCTCATGATCTCATACACAAACATACATTCATTAGTATATTCTCAATATTATCAAAACATTCTAATTCTAAATAATCTTGAATATGTATAGTCATGATCATTAGTATTCAAGGTTTCAAGGAAGTCTTGTTTTACTCATGCATATTCTTGTTTGATCTAGATAGTTAAATCATCAACCAAGATAAGAGACATAATATGCATAAACCCTTGATTACTAACTTTATGAATAAGCATAACCAATCATACCAAGTATACTTATATAAGGGATCCTAACACAAGGTAAGATTCTAACATGAAATAGGAAAACATACCTGAATTAGTATACCTGCTTAGTTATGTAGAACATACCTAAACAATCTCTTCAATGATTTAGAGATCCTGAGCTAGAACCTGCATGTCTCATAGGTTAAACATAATATAACAAAGTCATACATACCTCGTAAGTAGAAAAAAGATTATGGATGATTCTTTGTCTTCATGTTGTCATGGTCATGGAACTTGATTTGTCTTTTGTGATGTACCTGTATCTTGTTAGCAGACAACATCAACCTCACACAAAACCATAATGCATTAGTACAATTATATAGCCCTAATCAATGAATGTCTTCGATCATTCACATGCATTCATACTGTTACTAGGGTGATAAGACAAGTCTAACATTAATCAAGATTGTACTAGTAAATAATATGAAGACAAACACATCATGAACTTAATCAAGAATCAGATTTCAAGACATACCTGAACCTCCTTAAGTCATACCTGTCGAGACTTCTTGTAGTCTTCTTATGTAAGGCCTTAGCCTCAACTCCCCCTGAAACTTGATATGGAGCTTGAATAGCGTTTGCTAGAGAAACCCTAAAAATTCAATCTTTGACTTTCACACTTCCGAATGAATGGAACGATGTGTCTTGCTGAGCTGATCAAACTAGCATACTTCAATTTTGAAATCTCCAAAATTTGACCCCTCAAAATTGCCTTTGAAACTTCTGGATCTTCTGGACAGGATCCCGAACTAGGGTTTGATGAAGCCCACCCTTCTGCTCAATCAAAAGGTTTGATCCAAGGCTCTAAACTCTTATTTTTCTAAGGAGCTTCCAGCCGTGGTTACAGACTTCAAAAATTCCAACTTTTGTTGAAGCCCTAATTTTCCATCTTTTCGATCAAAATCCCGAGCTAGGGTTTAATCAAGCCCGGTCTTCTACCCAACCAAGAAATTCGATCTTGGTCTCTAAATTTCAATTTTCCTGAGTAGCATTCAGCCGTGGATTTCGATTCCAAAAATTCTAACTTTCTCTGAAACCCTAAATTCTGGAACCCATGAATAAATGTGCTCCAAAAATAATTATGTTTTGACATAAATATGTACCTGATTGTTTCTGCTATAACTCCAAAATTTTTGCTCCACAGGGTCTAAAATTTTTTTCTACTATAGCTTGACCTGTCATCTTTCCATCCTGACAGGTCTGACCTCAATTGGATTTTCTGAGAGAGAGTTATGCCAAATGTCGCAACGTGACCTGTTTTTGGATAATACAGGAGAGCGAACTTGTACGGCGTGCCACGTGTCACTGTTTGAACTTAGGTCTCTGAAAACTTTTCCTGAGATAGCTCGCCCTGTTATATTTCCATCCTGACAGGTCTGACCACAATAGGACTCTCTGAGAGATATTTATGCCAAGTGTTGCAACGTGACCTGTTTATGGGATAAAACAGGAGAGCGAACTTGTACGGCGTGCCACGTGTAACTGGTTCAGCTTCGGCCTCTGAAAACGTTTCTTGAGATAGTATAGTCTATGTACTACTTGTCACTTTTTACGAAATTTCATTTGGAGCTTCCTAGCCCAAGTTATGACCTTTTTTCCTAGGTCACCTGATTTTGACTGAGATCTGGAAGAGGCAAAAACCCTAACTTGTACAGATCATAACTTACAAAGTACAACGAATCTGAGGGTTCCCTTTGGACACACGATACCTGGATATGTCATCTACGACCTGTAAAGGTTGCAGATCCTGAACCTTGGCCAGAATGGATTTATAGCGAAAGTTCCACGATGACTGGTTTTTGCTATATAAAACCCTAACCTTCAAATTGTCGTAAGTAAAGCAAGTGTCGTAAGTGCCATACCTTGTCTTCCTTCAGGTTAGCTCTGATGCCATGTTAAGATTTAATATGCTAAGATAGAAAATAGCAGCATTACATTCCATTTCACAATAATAGCATATACAGGATCATTGAAGAAACAACAAGCATAGCATAAACACAAGAGACACAGATTTATCCTGGGAAACCCTCATGGGGTAGAAAACCCGGCAAAGCTTCCTCAATATAGATGACCAGCAATATACAAAGATGCAAACCAAAGACATGATCTCCTCCTCCACCATAGCAGACCTCTCCTCCACAAGTGCGCCTCTCTCATGTGAGTGTGTGTATCAAATGAGAAACACACCTCCTCTATTTATACACTACTCTGACATATCTTTTACACAAGTACATGTAGGCTTGTATTTAACCATTAGGTTAAATACCCTATTATAACTAACTGGGCCGACCCCATTAGGGTGGTCTAACAACCCTTTGACCCACATAACACATATAGGGCTGACCCCCACTAGGGAAGTCTAATAACCCAAGTTACCACATTCCGACGGAGGAATAAACATCTCCGGATATACAATAAGATCTTTACGGAGGAAGGAAACATCTCCGAAATAATAAAGTACAAATATAATATTCTTTGAAGTTACAATATTTCAACAATTCTCGGAGACATCATGTCTACGGCTCTCTTTAGGACTGAAGTCCAAGGATGATCCAACTCTCATTCTCGGAGACATCATGTCTACGGCTCTCTTTAGGACTGAAGTCCAAGGATGATCCAACCCTCATTCTCGGAGACATCATGTCTACGGCTCTCTTTAGGATTGAAGTCCTAGGATGATCCAACCCCACTTTTCCACTAGGGACTTCATTCTCGGAGACATATGTCTATGGTTCATTTTAGAACATATGTTCAAGGATGATACAATCCCTCTTCTTTCTCAGAGACATATGTCTACGGATCCTTTTAGAACATGTGTTCAAGGATGATGTAATCCCCTCGTAGACTTAGACCCTGTCTAAGGACCATCAACCAACCTCTCTGTTGGCATCACCAATATGGGTATCCACATCAACCACCTCACTATTGATGCAGGAAATCTCATCATAAGTGACCACATCACTCCCCCTTTCAAGGAGGGTCCTTCTGAACTACACCAAGCTTGTCTCGGAAATATTCAAACTTTTACTTGAGGTAGAGGTTTGGTTAGTACATCGGTAACCTGTTACAAATTCAAACTTTATAGTTCCTTTTTGCACCATATCTTGTATATAGAAATGTTAGATCTCTATGTGCTTTGACTTATCATGGAACACTGGATTCTCTGTCATCTTGATACAACTCGGTTTGTCACATAGGATCATAGTTGGGTCTATCTCTAATTCAAACAATCTTGAACCATACTTCTTCATAGCTAGCAGAGCAAGCAGCCATATATTGCGCTTGTGCTGAGAGCCACACTGGACTACTTCCTACTAAACCACAAGATCATGGTTGATCCCAGACAATAACATCCTCTCGATGTGCTCTACCTGTCCGATACACTTTCTGTTGAATCAACATCTATGTAGCCATCTGAAGTCATGATCTCCAAGATAGCATAGATCAAAGTATATCATATCGTTTAGGTACCTCATCACATGCTTTGCAACTATCAGGTGAACACATCTAGTTTCCACAAGATACTGACTCAAGGTGTCCACAACAAAGCATATATCTGACCTAGTATTCGTTAGATACATCAATGACCCAATAATTTGTCTGTATAGAGTTATATCCACTAACTCTGATGAGTCATCTGTTAACAACTTCAAGCTGAAATCCATGAGAGTGGCCATTCCAACAAATCAAGTCCTTTTAATATTTCTCAGCATACTTTCCCTGGTTGAGAAAAATTCCCTCTGAGCCGTGCCATACTTCCAGACCTAGGAAGTAATGCATCAATCTGAGATCATTCATTTTCATTTATGTAGCCATCTATTTGTGTCATCTCTCGTCAGATGGGTCTATTGATATGATCCTCAATATCATTTGAAATCTGTGGTGAGTTCCTTCTTGCATCCATGTCATCTGTGTGTAGAAACCATATTCAACCTTGTAGCAAAGGTTGAGATCCACATCACCCATGGTGATCATTAAGCTCATCAATTTACTATCGATCCTGGGTACCTATATAGAACCTGATTCACACTTCTTCTTTAATTAGATCATTAAGAGAATGGTCTTATCTAGTCACTTGGAGCAAACATCTCATCATGATTCTCTTCCTCTTTCTAAGAGAATCTTCTAGCCACAAGCCTTCTATATTTTGATTTGTAAATCTTCTTGTTGAACATCCATCGCTTGTTCGGTGTTCATCATTCTTCATGATCTTTCCTACAAATCAAAATTAAGTACCTGATTAGTAATACTTCATAATCATGAAATCATGTTGACATGATAACCTATTATGCATAGAGATATCATTTACATAGTTATGCAACTATCTTGACCAATACTTTGGCACAACACTTTTCCTTATCCTGTATGCATACAGTGGCTATCTAGATGCCTTCCATCTCTACCAGAACATACTATTGAGAGTGTGCACAGCTCTCAGCATGTTAGCAAAGAGGTTTCATTCTAGACAAGCTACAATGGAATGTTTGTCCAACTTACCAATCATATGCATATTAGTAGTATACTGTTCAATGCTATATGAATGTTTACACTCAGCATGACATATTCTAAATATGCATGCAATCTATTACAAGCAATATCATTTACTATTTCAAATAACAACTCAAATACTTATCTTTTATGTTTGTGTGGTTGTCTCTCGCTTGATCTTCTATATGTCTTTTGAACTTCTATTCATTCTGTACCTTTGTGCATGCTCAAGTGTGCACTAGTGTAATCCTCATGATCTCATACACAAACATACATTCATTAGTATATTCTCAACATTATATTTCTAAATAATATTGAATATGTATAGTCATGATCATAGATAATAAACATTAGTATTCAAGGTTTCAGGAAAGTCTTCTTTTACTCATGCATATTCTTGTTTGATCATAGGACTCTTCTAGTTAGTTAAATCATCAATCAAAATAAGAGACATAATATGCATAAACCCTTGATAACTAGCTTTATGAATAAGCATAACCAATCATACCAAGTATACTTATATAAGGGATCCTAACACAAGGTAAGATTCATAGGAAACATACCTGGATTAGTATACTTGCTTAGTTATGTCTAACATACCTAAACAATATCTTCTTTGTTCTCTTCAATGATTTAGATATCCTATGCTAGAACCTGCATATCTCATAGGTTAAGCATAATATAACAAAGTCATACATACCTCGTAAGTAGAAATTCTATGTGATCAAAGATTATGGATGAGTCTTTGTATTCATGTTTTCATGGTCATGGAACTTGATTTGTCTTCCGTGATGTACCTGTACCTTGTTAGCAGACAACATTAACCTCATACAACACCACAATGCATTAGTACAATCATATAGCCCTAATCAATGAACGTCTTCTATCATTCAAATGCATTCATACTGTTACTAGGGTGATAAGACAATTCTAACATTAATCGAGATTGTACTAACCTGAATAATATGAGGACAAACATATTATGAACTTAATCAAGAATCAGATTTCAATACATACCTGTATCTCCTTAAGACATACCTATCGAGACTTCTTGTAGTCTTCTTATGTAAGGCCTTAGCCTCAACTCCCACTTAAACTTGATCTGGAGCTTGATTAGGGTTTGCTAGAGAAACCCTAAAAATTCAATCTTTGACTTTCACACTTCTGAATGGATGGAAGGATGTGTCTTGCTGAGCTGATCAAACTAGAATATTTCAATTTTGAAATCTCCAAAATTTGACGCCTCAAAATTGCCTTCGAAACTTCTGGATCTTCTTGGATAGGATCCCGAACTAGGGTTTGATGAATCCCACCCTTCTGCCCAATCAAAGGGTTCGATCCAAGGCTCTAAACTCTTATTTTTCTGAGGAGCTTCCAGCTGTGGTCACAGACTTCAAAAATTTCAACTTTTGCTGAAGCCCTAATTTTCCATCTTTCCGATCAAAATCCTGAACTGGGGTTTGATCAAACCCGGTCTTCTACTCAACCAAAAAGTTCGATCTTGGTCTCTAAATTTCAATTTTCCTGAGTAGCATTCAGCAGTGGACTCCGATTCCAAAAATTCTAACTTTCTCTGAAACCCTAAATTCTGGAAGCCATGAATGAAGGTGCTCCAAAAATAATTCTGTTTTGACAGAAATATGTACCTGATTGTTTCTATTGTAACTCTTAACTTTTCTATCCACAGGGTCTGAAAATGTTTTCTATCGTATCCTAAACTATCATATTTCCATCCCGATAGGTCTGATCTCAATTGGATTCTCTGATAGAAAGTTATGCCAAGTGTTGCAATGTGATCTGTGTATGGGATAAACCAGGAGAGCGAACTTGTACGGCATGCCACGTGTCACTGGTAAATGACCTCTGTGTAGAAGCAAGGCACTCAGAAATTGTATAAGCATCAAACGATTAAGACTTGCTCTTCATCTTTTAGGACACTGCACTCAGCAGTAAAATATGCAGACTTACACCATGATAAAAAACTAGCATATCCCCTCATCGAATCTCTTGGGTGCAAGCAGCAGAACCCCAAGGTAAATTTCCTCATCAGGAAAAGTGATGAACCTCAGTCCAAAATTTGATGGCTCTTTTAAAGATTGCTTAGGTCTTTAGTGGTCAATTTTAAAAAAATGAGCCTCAAGATCCAGTCCCATCTTTCAGGGCACTAAGACCACAATTCAAGGGAGTTGTCCCATACCAACAGCTAGTTACTTGCCTCATGAAGCTGCCATTTGTCCATTGCCTTCTACCCCAGATTCCATTCCACCTAGTGGGTCAGTAAACACTCTTTCAACAGTCCCCTTAGGTGTTTGTCTCATGTTTAATTTATTTAATAATAAAATATTGTGCAAATTATAGTCATCCTTGCACACTTGTCCAATACAAAACTTTACAATAAAAGTTAAGATAATGTTTCCAACATAAAATCTTTTTCAGCAAAAAGGGGTATGTTACAGAGGAGGGGAGAGAGATAGACTGGAGGGGATTTTTGGCAAGGGGGAGTTGCAGAGAGATAGAAAGAGTAGGATGGTTAGGGATGGGGGAGAGGTTAGGGAGAAGGAGAGGGCGTTTATAGAGAGAGAGAGAGAGAGAGAGAGAGAGAGAGAGAGGGAGAGAGAGAGAGAGGTGTAAAACCAGGGAAGAGAGAGTGATGACGATGATGATGATGATGATGATGATGAAGACAATGATGATGATGATGACGATGATGATGATGATGAATATCATGATGAAGATGATGAATATCGTGATGATGATCATGATGAAGATGATGATGATCATGATGATGACGAAGATGATGATGATGATGATTATGATGATGATGATGATCGTGATGATAATGACGATGAATATGCTGATGATCATGATGAAGACGATGAAGATGATGGTGATGATGACCAAAATGATGATGATGATGAGGAGGAGGAGGAGGAGGAAGATGGAGATGATGATGATGATAATGAAGATGGTGATGAGGATGAAGATGATGATGAGGATGATGAATATGATGATGATAATGAATATGGAGATGACGATGACGATGATGATGATTATGATGATTCATCAATCATCATCATCATCATCGTCGTCGTCATCTCCATATTCATCATCATCATCACCATCATTATGTAGTGGTAGGGAAAGGGGGATTAGGAGAGAGAGAGAGGGGGGGAGAGAGAGAGAGAGAGGGAGAGGGAGAGATAGAGAGGTCTAGAAGCAAGGAAGAGAGAGTGAGAGAGGGGGTTTTAGTTAGGGGTAAGGGGCTAGGAAGGGGGTTAATGATGGGGAGAGAGAGAGCACCTGAGAGAGGGGGTTAGTAATGGTTGGGGGGGGGAAGAGGGAGAGAGAGAGAGAGAGGAGAGGGTGTTAGTTGTAGGGAGTGAGAAAGAGATATGGGAGGTGTAGGAAAGAGAGAGAGACTGAGAGAGGTCGCGTTAGTAAGGGATAGGGAGAGGAGGGGAGAGAGATAGAGATGAGGCAGTTTTTGGATAGGGGAGTAGCAGAAGATAGAAAGAGTAGGATGGTTAGCGATGGGGGATAGGTTAGGGTCAGGGAGAGGGGGTATACAGAGAGAGAGAGAGAGAGAGGTGTAAAACTAGGGAAGAGAGAGTGATGACGATGGCGATGATGATGATGATGATGATGATGATGATGATGATGAATATCATGATGAAGATAATGATGATGATGGTGATGAAGATGGTGATGATGATGATGATGATGATGATGACGATGATGATGACGATGATGATGATTATGATGATGATGATGATCATGATCATAATGATCATGATAATGATGAGGATGAAGATCATCATGATCATGATGAAGACGATGAAGATGATGGTGATGACGAACACAATGATGATGATGATGAGTAATATGGAGATGATGATGATGATGATGATGATGGTGATGAGGATGATGATCATGATGAAGATGATGATGAATATGATGATGAGGATGATGAAGATGAAGATGATGGTGATGAAGATGATGCTAATGATGATGATGAAAATGATGATGATGGTGATGATAAATAAGAGGATGATGATGATGATGATTCATCAATCATCATCATCATCATCATCATCATTTTCATATCCATCTTCATCATCATCATCATCATCATCATCATGTAGTGGTAGGGGAAGGGGGATTAGGAGAGAGCGAGAGCAAGAGAGAGAGAGAGAGAGAGATAGAGAGAGAGAGTGGGAGTTAGTTAGAAGTAAGGGGCTAGGATTGGTAATGGTTGGGGGGGGGGGGAGAGGGGGAGACAGAGAGAGATGAGAGTGTGTTAGTTGTAGGGAGTGAGAAAGAGAGATGGGAGGTGTGGTTAGAGGTTGGTGGAGGTGTAGGGAAGAGAGAGAGACTGAGAGAGCTTGGGTTAGTAAGGGATAGGGAGAGGAGGGGAAAGAGATAGAGAGGGGGGGTTTTGGGCTAGGGGGAGTAGAAGAGAGATAGAAAGAGTAGGATGGTTAGGGATGGGGGAGAGGTTAGGGAGAGGGAGAGGGGGTTTACAGAGAGAGAGAGAGAGAGAGAGAGAGTGATGACGATGATGATGATGATGAAGATGACGACGACAACGACGACGATGATGATGATGATGATGATGAATATCATGATGAATCTAGTGATTATGATGATAATGATGCAGATTATGATGATGATCATCATCATAATGATGATGATGATGATTATGATGATGATGATGATGATGATGATGAAGATGATTGGGATGATGAATATGATGAAGATGATGGTGATGATGACCACAACGATGGTGATGAGGAGGAGGAGGAGGAGGAGGATGGAGATGACGATGATGATGAAGATGGTGATGAGGATGATGATGATGATGAATAATATGATGATGAGGACGATGAAGATGAAGATGATGGTGATTAAGATGATGATGATGATGATGATGGTGATGGTGATGATGATCAGGGAAATTTTTAGGGGCGAAATTTTGCCAATTGGCTATTTTTGGGGGTTTTTTTCAAAAAATAAATTAATTTTTTGGTCATTTTTAGGCTCTAATATCACCTATATATACATCAAATATGTTTTTTTATAATAATATTTGCCAAAATTTACAAATTTCACTAGTAAATTGTATGTTTCATATTTAATATTTGCCTACCTATCTATATATGTGTTTTTTTCAATCCAAAATAATCGCCTAGAATACTATACTTAAGTATAATATTAGAATCCTTAAAAAATACCCTGATGATGATGATGATGGTGATGATAAAGAAGAGGATGATGATGATGACGATCAATCATCATCATCATCCTCATATTCATCTTAATCATCATCATCATCATCTCCATCATCATCTTCATCATCATCATCATCATCATCATCATCATTATCATTGTTGTCATCTCCATCTTCATCATCATCATCATCATCATCGTCGTCATATTCTTCATCATCATCGTTGTGGTCATCATCACCATCATCTTCATCATCTTCATCATCATCATCATCTTCATCTCCATCATCATGATCATGATCATGATAATCATATTCATCATCATCATAATCATCATCATCACTATCTTCATCATCATTATCATCATCATCACTGTCTTCATCATCATCATCATCATCTTCATCATCTTCATCACCAACATCTTCATCTTCATCACCAACATCTTCATCTTCATCTTCTTCGTCATCATCATCCTCCCTCACCTCCTTTTTCTCCATCCAACACTTGAAAACATAAATTTATGAATATAATAACACGCGCGCGTTATGTATAAACAAAATGCTCACACGTTTTGTATAGAATAAACACGCTCACGTTTCGTATAACATTGAGCGTGAAAACAATAAATTTGAATTTAGCTATAATGCATGCGTGTTATTTGAATTTAAATAGAATGCGTGCACATTCCTGAGCACCTAATGACCCACTCCTCTCGTGCATGCATGTCAGCCACAGTCCTATGTGGTTGGTTTGGACTTACCAAACCTGTGCTATGAAATTTACTAAACCATAGCTAATTAGATATTTCCACCTTTTTTCTCAATATGCCTGTTTTTCACTGCTCTCTACAGCATGACATACATGACCATTATTGACAAAGATTTAGGCATAGATAGAATTTTTATGCAAATTCCAAATATGTAATATTTTTTTAAAATATTGAGATTTTATATTTACTTCCTTATTTTCTTGTGTCATCACTCCTTAAGTAAAACAAGATACTATTAGTGTTTATTCCGTAACTTTTTCATTTCACAATTATTTAAAAAAAAAAATATGCTCCACTAGTAGACACCGACTTCTACATGCTATAAAAAATCCAAGTTGAAATAACTGCATTAAGACCTTCAAAGGCTGCACCCACATTTGACGTACCGTTCTCCAGGTTTGATCACTTACATAATTAAAAAAAAAAAAAATTAAACATTTAATTTTGGAAAATAGTGTTGCACTAGTGCTGTGGATTCTATACACGTCTACCAATTTTTGTAGTTTGAAACCGCCATTTAGGCACTGAAAGGATGCACCCACAAAAACATATACCTTATCATTTGCCAAAAAATTAAAAGTGATTGTTAGAAAACGTGAAATTTGACATATTTATGTAAATTTTCAATACTTAAAACTTAAATATTCGGAAACATGGCTCAATTTCCTACATTTCATATTTTTTATTCGATGCAAGATATCTTGTGTAAGTGTCTCAAAAAAACCAAGTAATCTAAGGGATGCCTGATTTTTCAGTTTTCTATTGCATCTAACGCACCAAAAGTGACCCTCATTAGCTTGCACATTCCCTAATGTCACTTGTGAAGAAAAAAAAAGTATATTTTTTCGGAAAGCACCTATGAATATTTATATGTGATGATGCTTCCTTATGTGATTGGTTGACAAGCAACTTACCTCATTAGTTAAAGTTTCTTACTTTATATTTTATTTGTTTGAAAAAATTAAGTTAAATGAGATATAAACAAAATTCATATTTTTAAAAGGAACATAAAAATCTTAGATACATAAATATGCACATAGATGAAGTTATATAAACAAGGGAGGGAGAAGGACCAATCTATCTTTTAAAAAAAATAGAGGTGGCCCTTTAAAATATATAAGCTTCAAAATAAGAGGGGATGACACATGAGACAAACTAGTGCAAAAACAATTGTTAAATTTGCAAGCATTAGAAGAAGAAAAATTAGGTGAAGAGCAAATATAAAGAATAAATTGCAATTTATATTTATTTTATTGCCGAGACAATTTAATTTTGGATTCTTAATAGGTATGAAACTTGAAACAATGATTAAAAAAAGGGGGGGTGTTAAGAATTAATACCATAAAGAAGGTAAAAATTATATGTATAGTCTTGCATGAATAATAATATGTAAATGTAAACATGGAGCATGTGGCATCAAATAAGACTTTTGTGGGACAAAATTCATGGAAATTTTAGTCAATTAGGCACAGGCATGTGAATAATAACAAAACCACATGAGTAATAATCTTTTATTTAAGTAGAATTATAGTGAGAACTATATAACAATATGTGTATAAGTAATGAACGTCCTCATAAAATTGTAAGGAATGATAATGGTCTATGTGACTAAGATAAATCCCTTTACAAACTTGGGTATGGTTTATTAGTGGTTAAAATAAATATTGATACAAAGACATGCATAACTAGTGCAAAAGCTATATTATTCACCTAGAATATATGTATATAAATGTTCTAACTTGAAAAGAAAAAAAATGTTAGTTCTCGGACATTTATGCGACACGTAATATTCTTGTGGACAAGGGGCATGCTCTATCTTAGCTATGAAAAATAAGACCCTAGATATCACATTGACCATGTTTGATTCTAATCATATCAAAGCATATATATATATTCTTAGACAATTTAGTTAAAACTCTAAGGTTGGAAATGATCTAAGCATTAAAATTGAAATCGTAAGTATTTTGTGGATAACGTGAGACTTGCATGTAAGAGATATCCTTTCGCAAATGTAAATTGATAATAGATAGACATAGCACTACTAATTTATTATATAGTAATTCATTTAAAATACCGTTGAAATTTGGATATAATTAAAACTACTAATGAGGAAGTAAATGGTGTTTGTTAGAAAATATTCAATGAAGCTAAGAATCAATAAATGAGTCATAACAATACACATTCAACCTAAGGAAATTCTATATGGGAGACAAGGTCTTCTTATGAACTCTCATATAGAAAACAACAACAGATTATGATTATATGTTAACTAACTAGGACTAAATGAATTGATAAACCTTGATGAAGTTAGAACAATTTGGTATATAACATGTAAAGCATAACTTGAGAATAGATCCTATGTGATGGAAGAGGTAAAATTATATAATATTGACATGTTGATCATGTGAAGGTCTCATGGAACTAGCATGTCTAAGGTACTATAGTTGGAAGGAATAGAGATATGGTATTGAGATTTTTCCTTAAAAATTGTGAATGACCATAACTTCGGGATGAAGTTTCTTGAAGGGCGGGCATATGTAATGCCCCATATTTTGACAGTCATTAATTAAAAAATCTAATGTGAATTAGCTTAGCATTTTAATTTCTTATTATCTGTTTGACTAAGATAAATTGATTAAGACTATTGTTATGTGGACATATGTACTCCGAGATGTGGATGGTAAATTGTGTTAATGTTATTGTAAGTGCAAACGATATTCACTTGTATTTTATTTGTACCTCCGACGAAGATGTTTATTCCTCACGTCGGAGAATTAATTATTGTGTTTGGGTCATGTAAAGTCATTGAGGTAAACCCTCCCATGTAATTTGGGACATTAGTTCCCCTGGATTCATTTGTATTGGGGTTTTCAAGTCGCCTAAAGGAGTCGTCCAAGTCAACTTTAGTTGACACTAACTTGTCATGTGAAAGAGGTAAAGTGAAAGGTAAAGTATAAACAGAGAGATAGGCTCTCTATTTATTCATTCACTCACACTCACTCAATTAGCATTAGTGAGAGAGAGGAGAAGTTCGCACAAGTGGAGAAGAGAGAAGTTGCTGGATACCATCTCTATTTTGGGTTTTACTTTTGTGACATTGTGTTGGTGATCATTCTATCTCTGAGGAAGTTGTGGGGTTTTCTACTTTCTGGTTTCCCCGAGGAAAATATTTGTGTCTCTTGTGTTTATGTTGTGCTTGTTATTCTCTCAGTAAGATACTAGATTAATATTGATTAAATTGTGAAAAACTAACATGGTATCAGAGCTAACCTGAGAAGAAGACATTGTGCAGCTGCGAAAGCTAGAGATTCTTAATTTTTGGACTTATCTCCACATATCATCAACAAAATGAGGCTAGGATAACTCGCCTAAGAAGTGTGCATCTTTCTGTCGAATCATAAGTTGATTCTAAGCATTTTCACTTTTTGGCCTGTCACTACTGCCCAAAATTAGGGCTTTTCACAAAAGTGGAATTTTGGAGTGCAATCAGCATAGGGAAGTGATCCTCATCAAAATAGAAATTTACATACCAAGATCGAATTTTTTGGTTGGGTAAAACTCCCAGAAATCAAACCCTAGTTTGACTTTGGACTAGAAAAACCAGAAAACCAGAAAAAAGCTAGAAACTGTAGATCCGAAATTCGCAAGTCAATTTTCAAGGGTGAATTTTTGTAATATTCAGAAACTATTTTTACCAACATACTTGCCTCATCCAAGTGCATGTTCCTGCGAAAACATAATTCAATTTTGAGAATTTTCATTTTTCGGCCCGTCACTACTACTAGAGGAAAACTAGGGCATCAGATATTTTGGGTCTTTGTTCACTGATTTAGGGAAGAGAGTACATTGGAAAACTCGCCTTGAGGATGTGCATCTATCTATCGAATCAAAAGTTCCTAATTCCAACTTTAGAAAATTAGGGTTTCTTTGAAAAACCCTAGGCCAACCAGCTCCAGATCTAGCAGATGCATCTCAATTGGTAAGATCTAAATCTTTTGTATTTCCATTTGAGGTTCTCATTGAATATGTCTCACCACACCAAGCTTCAGGATAATATTGAAGGGGATGATAACTTCCGAGCATGGAAGTATAGGATTAGACTTGTCCTTGAAGAGAATGAATTGGACACATTTGTGAGTGAAGAAGTTCCAGTTCCAGAGGGAGATGAGGCTAAAGATTTACACAAGAAGAACTTGGTCAAGGTCAAGAGGATCATTGCTAATTCTATTAAGGATCACCTCATCCCACATGTGTCTTCCTTAAAGACACCTAAAGAGATGTTTGATTCCTTGAGTAAGTTATTTGAAGGGAAGAATATAAATCAGAAGATGACCTTGAGGGATTAGTTGAAGAATGTGAAGATACAAAATGCAAATACCATGCAATCCTACTTTACAAGGGTCTCTCAAATCAAGGAGCAACTTGAATCTGTGGGAGAAAATATAGAAAATCAAGAAATTGTGATCCCTAGATCACAATTTCTCTCCCTAGATCATGGGATCCCTTCATTCAAGGGTTTTGTGCTAGAAAGAAGTTAATCACATTTAGTAGGATGTGGGAGGAATGATCAAAAGAAGAAATTCGACTTGTAGCTCGATAAGAGAAGATGGGAGCAAACGAGAATCAAGATCTCACAAGACACTCCAAGAGGAATAACAACAAGAAAGAGCACCACCATAGTAAGAAGGAGATACGCCACCACCAGAATCAGAGGGATAACTTTAGAAGATCCAGGAAAGATATATTTAATGTTAGATGTTATACTTGTGATGAGGAGGGACACTACTCCATAAATTGTCCCAAAAATAAAATTGGCTCCCACAACAAGAAGAACAATAAGAAGAGGCACCACACTCACACCGACAGAGGATGATGAACCTCCAAGGAAGAGAAATAGGAAAGAAAGTGACGATTCTTCAAGTGATGAAGAATATGTATTGTAATGAAGGTAACTGGCTAAAAGGGTTTATTCAGAAAGTTCCACCTCATAAGAAAAATCTAGAGATGACTTTTTGTATTACATGAAAGGAGTAGGATAAGCTCCTACAAAGTTGGACCTTGGAAAACAAATAAATATCAATGCTCTATGGAAGAACCTCTCATCCACTTTTAGCATTGGTTAAGGTGCAGAAGAAAGGAGCACACTATCAAATAATCTATTAGTTCCGGAAAGGAAGAAAAGATCAAGAGGGAGAACACTCCAGTAGTTCCCTCAAGGAAGCAAAGATAAAGAGGGAGTCCACCCAACAACCAAAAAAAGATAAGTATTTGAATTGCCATTTCTTATATATTTGATCACTTAAATGATATTGTTTAGTCACGTACATACTTATGTTCCTAAATTTGGGATATGTTTATGCATGTTAGAAAATTTTCATTAATGAACAAGATACTACTAATATGCAAGTAATGGGTAAGTGGCCTATGGTATTATACAACATTCCATTGCTACTTATCTAGAATGAAAAGTTTTTGATGACATGCTGGGAGTAGTGCACACTCTTAACAATGTTCTGGTAGAGATGGAAGGCATCTAGGAAGTTACCATATGAATACGGGACATGGATTAATGTTGTATTGAAGCAATGGCTAAGTTAATTGCATGATTGCATGACCTATGTACTTACGTGTAAAAATTTGTACGAAAAACAATGAGATGTTTCTAATCATGCAATTGAACTTGACTTGTAGGAAGGATCGTGTACAATCGCCTACAAAGAGAAAGGACGGCGATATTTTGAGGAAGTGTCAAAGACTCAATCCAGAAAGCTACCTATTGAAGACATTGAAGAACCAGAAGCACCCAGGATATGAGATACAATAATGAATGAAGCAACCCCAGAAGAATATAAATATCACGGGATGGAAGGCCCACAACAATCTGTAGATCCACCTTGTGAGAAGAACTCTCACAAGAGGAAACCAGCATGGGTACGAGAGGCAATTAGAGATGCAGAGAGATATGGCGCTCTAGAAGGAATGCATAGAGAAAGAAAGAGACCGAGGCCATACTCTAGTTATGTAGCCTTGCTATGTGACATCTTTGACAAGGAACCTTCCAATTATGAAGAAGTGACAGAGAGGAAGGAATGGAAGTGTTGTTCGAGATTTCTACCCTATAGTGAGGAGATGGACACTACCAACTGGGCGGGGTTGACAGGTAAACACATTGATTATACTGCATTTAGTTACTGCAAAAGAAATAGATTGGGATTGAAGGACATGCCTCTTTTCGATGTTTGATCCTAGCTTTCGCTTGGTCTTCCACTTGATCCTTCGCTTGATGAACCTGCAACACAAGGCAATACCTTCCTCAATGTATCTTGACTATATATACATATGATGAACATAGACAGTAATCTAACATCACATATAATCAGAGATTAACCAAATGAACATACAATCTATTAGACATTCAATTTGGGACAGAAAATCTATTTCGACCTTTTTATTCTCAAAGAAGCATGAAATCAGTACAACTATGCCTGACATGTCGAGATGCTTCTACAACCGGACTCTGGGTTTTGCTCTCCACAATGACTTGGGAATTCCTCCAACATAACAGTCCTCCAAGCATTCTCTCAAGTGTTTCTCAATACAATGAGTAACCCCTCTCATGGATCCTCCTTGTATTTATGGGACAAGGTAGGCAGTCTAGATCGAGAGGTGGTTGGATTGGGAGGTTGGAGAGGTTGCATAACCAACTTCAACTAATCCCAATTCGTCAAATTAATATATTTTTTATTTCATCTTAAGATGTACGCGGGTTTCATATAACAAGAGTAGCGCTCAAGAAGAAAATTTTATGCTTTACAACATGCATTTACAAATTTTTGGGAGGTGTACGCGGGTTTCCCTTGAGGAAAGTAGGGTACAGTATGCTGGCCTTGTATGGAGAGAGGGGCGTACATGTGTCAAAATCAGGAGAAACTGCTAAAATATCATTTGAGAAGTGTACTTCAGGCAGTAAATCATCCAAGTCAATCAAGCTCTTAAATCGTTTGTGTCCTTTTGTGTGACCTACAAGGCAAGGTGATCATAGGACGGAGAAGTGCAAATTTAACCCATAACAGATGCCCCCTAATGAGTGAGGTCAGAGGGAAACAATGGCCAAAATAAATTATAAGTCCAAGTCAAAGGAGGAGCAAGAAACCGCAGAACCAAGTCACAAAAAACACCTGAAACAACAATCAATGTCAGTGAGCAATTACAATATTTACATCATATAGATGTGTAACATGATCTCCGATACATAACTAGGACATGTATATATAGAGCATGTCCACTGAAATACAAGCATGGATCCATGTCAACAGAGAGATCATAGCCATAACAACAAGTTGGATCTATGTCTCATAAAGAGCCAAAATGAGTGAGGCTCAGTCTTGCGTAGATTGGGTGACAACATAAATATGGTGATGCTATCAGAGTCCCAAGGTCTTCATCCAAACAACCCAAGGTACAAACCCTAACCATGCGAATAAATGAGCTGAAGTCGAACATGGGAGGCATCATTTGATTACCAGCCATTGATGTATACCATTAACAAATGCGAGGACTTCCATCGATAATGATAATGGGGTCCAAGGTACCTAGTACGATCCAACAAGTGTTAATAAGAGGACTTGAAGTCGAACACTTGAGGAACCTGTTGAATAAGATACATTGATGTATTCTCATTTATTCAACAACGAGGGAAACTGCCACTCATGACTGCAATCCCCAAGGTACTAACCAAAACTCTAAACTTCATTCCCAGGGCATAATGAGCTGAGGTCGATGGAAAGAAGTTCGCTGGAAGGGAGGAATTAATGCATCCTCCATCATCCAACATGAGGAACACTCACATGTATGAGTTGATGTGGAGTAGGACGAGTAACAAGATGAAACAAACTGACACCAAATGGCCGACACATGAAGCCAAGGTAAACTGCAGAAATGGCCGACACAGGTTGTATCCTTGAACAGTGATCACAACACAAAGTGACTTAGGAAGTTTTCAACATAAAAGGGAATGATATAAGTTTGCAATGTAGGAGACATAACAGACCCTCTATATGGTTGGAAGAATAACCAACTCAGGGAGTAAAACTCAGAGATCAGATTCACCCTAAGGCCAAAAACTAAAACCCAACTGACATGAAAGACTCAAGTACGTGATGTGTTCAAGGATATGACTGACTTAACTGCCTTTGAAACTGAAAGAGGTGTGATACACCCTTCTTATCCCTTATTCTTTTTGGTAAAAGAATGTTCTTCTTGTTTATTTAATGAGTCCAATAAAAATAGAAAACTCAATAGGTTCAACCATGTAAAAATTTTAACGAGCCCATCGGAGGAAGACTCGAGACCTTCTTCACTGTTTACAGAGTTCGAAGAAGAGATAGAAGAATACTCTATAACATCGATCTCTGGATTTTAATATCGAGCCGAGATTTGTTCTTGCTCACCAGTGTTTTCAATTTAAAGGAGTCTGAAAAACTTAAACAATAACTCCATACACCTACTCGTGGATTTTAATATCGAGCCCAAGTAGGTTAATGCTCACTGGTGTTTTCCTGTTTATAGAGTCTGAAAAACTTAAACAAACCTCTATTTACCTTCTCGTGGATTTCACATCGATCCCAAGTAGGTGAATGCTCGCTTGGTGTTTTCATGTTTAGAGAGCCTGAAAACCCTAAAGAGAGGCTCCAAAAATCCTTTTTCGTATAGTTAGTCCCCTCCCCCAAAAATGTATAAAACAATGAGAGGAGAACTCTTCTAGCCACATATGACTAGAGTATTCCTTTTTCTTAAATTATCCGAAAAAGTCCGAAAAAGGGTTAAACTTATGCCTAAGTGGATGTTGCTTCAAATCCTTTAACGATTCTGAAAAGACAACTATACTCGACAATCTTGTCATATTTAAAGAGTCAAACAAGAGCATGAAAGAACTCTATAAATATATTTTTTGTAAAGTTTTAACGACCCCGAAAAAATAAACTCGTGACCTCCTTATTGTTTTTAACAAGCTCAAAGGAGAGATGGAAGAATGCTCATAACTTCCTTACTATTTTTAACGAGCTCGAAGTGAAGATGGAACAAATTCTTGTAGCCTCCTTACTATTTTTAACGAGCTCGAAGTGAAGGTGGAAGAATGCTCGTATGTGGATCAATGTCCAAATGAATGGCAGACTGCATTATAGACTCTAGGAAAACTTCATCAGAAGGAAGTATATTATCCCAGATGGAACGCATGTCTAAACATTCAGATGGAGTAATCACCTGGTCAATTGTTGGAACCCATTCCCGAGAAGGTAAGCATAAATTAGAAGGCTTCTTCTTAGTAGCAAATGGACTCAAAGAACAATATGCCGATTGTGACATGGTAGTGCCTACTAACGGGGAGCATAATTGGTCTATAGCTGGGTAATAAGAGGGATCAACAAATGTAAGTTGATCGATAGTGACAATGCTTCCATTGTGAGGAAAATGCATCACCCGAAAGAGCGTAGACACCACATCCTGCATAACATATACCTAATCATGTCCAAGGATCATATCAAAATCCATGGGGTCCTTTAAAACCATAAAATCAACTAAGACTATTTTTCCACTCAAAGTAACAGGTACCTGATGGAGGAATCCCAATGGTTGACTAGGTCTTTTGTCGAAGGTCAACAGCCAATTAACAGCCTAGATAAGGTTAACAAAAATCTAAATCTATCCAAGCATAGGGTGATAAGATATTAAAGGAGGCTCCTTCATCTACAATACATCGGTGAATCACATGGTTGTCGATATCAACGTTTATCTGGAAAGGTGTAGCAGAAGGAAGGCGAGGCCCAGTGAGACGATTCCAATCAAAAGAAATGATCCCAGAGCTTTGTAGGGGTTCACTCAGCACAGATGAAGTGCCCCCATTTTCAGAGACATCCAAACCGGTAATGCAGAAGACTTCAGGCACACATGCATCAGTCTCTGAAGGACTGATGGGATCGGTTGAAAAATGCATCAATTCGATCGCTTCACTCTCCAAAGGAAGAGTGGGGTTGACCAAAGATTGAATTGGTTCAACCACTTCATCAACCAAAGGTTGATCAAGCTGTTGGGAATCTATAAAAAATTTAGGAGTAGAGGATCCTTGAGACATGGACCACACTCTCCGCACCTCTGGAATAGCAGGGCACCGATGAGTAAGGTGATCTCCCTTACAAAGTTTACAATGAAACTTTGGCTTGCGTCCTATATGATTAGACTCCATAACAACAATAGTACTCTTAGCATGACTAGCATTAGCTGACAGCTGGCCCCCAGCATGACTTGTATTGGCTGGTTGCTCAGAAGCAGAAGACGTTTGATCTATGGACCACACTCTTTGCACCTCTGGAATAGCAGGGCACTGGTGAGTAAGATGGTCTCCCTCGCAAAACTTACAAGAGAACTTAAGCTTCTGTTTATTAGGTTTGTCGACAATGTCAACTTTCTCAGCATGAATTGTAGTGGCTGATTCAGTGTCTCCAGTATGAATCACATGAATTGGTGACTAGTCATTAATATGACCAGCAGTGATCAATGACGTGTCCTCAACATGAGCAACAGTGGTTGAAGACATGATTTCAGTATGATTTGTAGTGACTGAAATTTTTCTTCCAGCATGACCTCCAGAGGCTAGGTAGGTGCCCCCAGCATGACCTTCAGAGGTTGGGTGGGTGCCCTAGCATGACTTGTAGAGGCTGGGTGGCTGCCCCCTTGCTTTGGCATCTTCTTCCTATTCTTCCTCTGTCTATTCCTTTTAGACTGTTGGTTACTAGTATTACTACTTTCACCACATGAGATAGAAGGAGGAGGAGAAGATGTTACTGGCGAAGCGGGCATAGGGTTCTGATGCTCTTGATGTGAGGTGTTGTCACCTACCCAAATTTTGAGAATAACCATTTTATTTTTCAAAATACTTTATGCTAAATTATAATTACAAAGTTTTGTAATTATGACCAAATCTGGTCAAAGATGACTGTAATGACTCATTATTATTATTTAATAAATTAAAATAAGAAACAAACACTCAAGAAAGCTATTACAAGAGTGTTCATTGACCCACTAGGAGGAATTGAAGCTACTAGAAGGCATGGGACAGCTGGCATCATTTGCACTCCACCACTAGCTGTTGGTTATGGGACAACTACCACTAAAATTGTGGCATCCTAGGTGGGGAAGTGAGCAGGCAGCTCATTAATGACCAGTTAATCACAAAAGGCCTAGGCAGCCTATATAAGGTAATTCGAATTGAGCAAGCAACTCTTACAATATTTTCTGCAAAAATATTCCCCATGTGCATCAGGTGATGACTGAGAGATTCGAATTAGGGAGGCTATGTGAGAGTGCAATTGTAAGTCTGCAAATTAATTCTGACAAGGAAAACCAGAGGTGCTGGTGTAGGTCCCTTTGAATGCTGAGTATTTAAGATTGGATAAACTAATTGCTGCATGCAATTTGAGGACCTAAGCTTCCATAGTTTCTTCCTCCTGGTGGTTCAGTGAACAGGATCGGGGGTCCTAAGGCAGGCATCTTGGTTGTTTTCAGGAGCAGGTTGGGTGGAACAGGCTTCTTGGGTGTTTGTCCACTTATCTACTGGTTTAGGTTCTACTTGTTCTTCTGTTAATTCTTGCTTTTACTTTCTAAAAGGGATTATGCTTTCTTTTTAGAGACTAAATGATTGAATGAAATGATAGAATGAAATCCATCTCTGTATTTTTCCCCATGCTCTTCTCTGCATCATACTCTGGTATAGAGAAGTAGATTAAGAAAGATAAGTTATAGGCAGAATGCCAATAATTGGAAAGATGATTCTAGTAATGTTCTTGTCAGAATTTTGTCCTATATTTAAAACATAGTAAACATTCTAGTATAGCATCAACCGCAGTATAGAATTCATTTAATTAATACAGGAAAGAAAAACACAGTATGTTTCTGCATAGTTCTATATATTTCTTTTAACTCTATTTTTTTCAGCCAGTAAGCAAATGCACATCCATCTTATACATTTCAAGTTTTTTTAGGAAATTGTATTTTCAAGAGCAATAGCAGCTGCAAGAATTAATTTCTGCACAAGATTTATATGTTCCCATTTCAATTACATATTTCTTAGATAAGAAATATCGTGCAATTCAACATTTATTTCCTTAAAGTTTTCAAGTAAAGGATAGTATATAATTATAGCATCTGCAAAATCTATTCTTTGCACAAAATTATTATATGTAAACCTATTATTTCATCACCCATTTCATTCCGTAGTTAAAATACAAAATCTATGCACAGTAGTACCAAACCCTATGTTACCACATAGCCTAGTTTCTGCAATATCCTTCTAATGCACAGTTCATAAACCTCTCATCAAAACCCTTCATGGCAAACTTTGGACATTTCTTGTCCAAAACCCTAACTAGCATTTAAAAATTTCTTCAAGACAGTATTCACCACTTAGTAGAAAACACGATTCAGTATTAATATTTATGGACAACTCATAACCCTAGTAAGAACACATCTCAACATCGCAAACATTCACATCATCAAACCTTGTTACACAGGTTAAATTCTGGGTACAGAAGCACTTTGCAAGCCAGATAACAATAAAAAAAAACTACAGGTAGGATACATTGCGAATTAAAATAGACACTGTGGATTTTTCATTACAAAACTTCTCTCAAAACTATCCCAAAAACTTAAACATCAACAATGATGGCGAAGCTACAGGAAACTGTTATCTACAACAACAATTGTTGTTCATTATTACAACAACATTTAATTTCACTTTTCTTAACCCTCATTTCAAAATCACAGCATTTCTTTGCAAAATCAAACCGTTATTCATAAGTGTAAGAGAACCCTAGGTGACTGGTCCTTTCCATCCAAATGGATTTCAAAGTTACATATCGGACCTGTTAAGGTTCCCCAGTATGCAAGGCTTAAACCTTTTTCAACCAAACCATTAAACAAGTTCGTGGAGCAACAAAAACATAGGGTTATACCCTTATCAAATAGCAAGTAAACTATGATCCCGAAGTTCTTAACAAATAGTGCAACCAGACATCAAAGGAGCCGAATGGCCATTTAAACCAGCGAAGATTATCCACTATATCATATTCATCAAAATAGGACTAAAAAAAAACCTCAACACTTGGCCATAACCAAAAAAGAAGTTGATAAGTTCCAACTCTTAGCATACGATAGTCAACATCACACCTTACAAAAAGAGGTACCTACGAGGTTTTCGAGAACCACCAGAGCTTACCAGGAGCAGTAGAAGCATTTTTCATTCTCCATGCTCGCACAGGGACCATCCTTGAAGTGGGTGCCTACAAAATTACATTTCGAAGGGGGGGTTAAAAAAAGAGGATACAAGAAATAAAAAGAGCAATGCAGTATTATTCATTATCGTAAACATTACCTTTCTAATTGGATCTTAGATCAGTGGCACACCACACTAGCAAAAGAACGACAAAGCCTAGTAGTAACAGTAGTAACCACAATTTCAAAACCCTGAAGACGATTTCAGATGGAGGACCTGAATCCCAATTTCAAACACTCTCAACAACTGACAAAGAAACACTTATATCTTTAAATAACTGTATCATGACTCTTATGCACTAATGCATAAGCCTAAAACCTGTAACTTCATCACTCAGGTCCCGGGTTCAAGACCAAGGAAGGAGTCCTCTTCTCATAGAAACCATCAACCCTACCTTTCAGCATTCTGTCGGCCCTGCTCACCTCCCACTAAGCATAACAATGAAGACAAGAAGGCCAAAGGTGACAACTTACCTATGCGTGTTTAGGGTTTCATCCACCACCCTATATCTTACAAGTGATCAATGGTGGGTAGTGGCCAATCCTAGCATGTTGTTTTTCAAACCAGTGATTCATTATTACCATTTAATTGCTACATCTACCTATTGCCATGTAAGCAAACCGAGAGCTCGTGCATGGCACAGCTCAGCCTTAGGTTGGCACTCAATGAAATCACAAGCATGTGAAGATCTTACAACCAAGCCTCCACTTCATTATTGAGCTAATCAACATTAATGCCAAGACTTGTCAATCCTAGTGGTTATCATGTCAAAAACCAAGCTTTATACCCTGTCAACATCGCATCAATTGTTTGTTAGGTTTTGGCTCGTATTTCATATCAGTCATTATAGTTATGGTTGCATCGTATCATTTATAACATGTGCTACTATATGGTGGAAAATTTATTAACACTTATAATTATCAATATGTCACTAGTATAGCTCGTGTTCAGACCTAAAGCAATAAGCTTATCCATATGAATGTTCACATAGTGTTAATCTTTGGATAAATGGAGACCATATATAGAGTTAAGACTTTAGCTATGCATCAGTGCAATTTAAATACTATGCATATTATATATTGCACATTTTGGCATGCATTTTCCAATTCATAAAATGCATATGAGTCTATAGGCATGGATAAATGAGTGATACACTTTCCAGTGCTAAGTTCATAAGCATAATCACCATACACACCATATATTATCTATGTTAGCCATGTATTGCAAAGTCTAATGACAAATGTAATCCTATAGGTATAGTTTAATTGGTGACGATATTCACTTCTTTTACTAAGTTCTTAGCACAAGCACTAATCATACTCTTCATATTTCAACTATGTAGTGATAATCAAAATAGCATTATTTCAGTATTTTGATGACGTAAATTTATATTACAGAAGGGCTTGAAGGTCAGCACGTAAACTAAAATTAGTACCAAAATATTCATACCTCCAGTAACTTGTTTCACAAGGACGTACTTAGCATTTAATTCTACCTTGGCATTGAATTGAAAGACACTTTAACATTAATGTCGTAGAAATTCCTACCTGCTGTCTGCACAGAGAAACACGATTCAAATGACTTAGCTAATCATAGCTAAGTAAAATCTGGGGTACCTCATAGGACCCCTTCATCATCACACAAGCAAACTGTTAGCTCAACATCAATATCATCATAATAGTACAAACTTATAACAGCATATATTTATACTTAGAACTTGAGCAAATCTATAGATTGTATTCCTTGCATAATCATAAAAAGATCTGTAGTCAAGAAGTTTAGCATCCATTTAAATTTGAATAGCAAATGTAACCATATCATGTTTATTTGGGAAGTATGACGTGTCATAGTTTTGAATTATCTTAGTGAAGAAATTTATTTAATTTATATTTTCTCCATTAATGACTTTATAATTATTGCTATTTTAATTTTTTTTTTTATTTTGGTAATTTTCGGGATGTTACATGTGGTATCAGAGATCATGTTCAAACTCTAGGCCTAAAAAGGCCCAAGAAACACGCAACAAAAATTTTCTGACAGCGAAAATTTTTACTAACTCAAGTTAAATTATTGTTATATACAGAAAATTGATTTTAAGTTACAGGCATGGAAGGAGCAGTTGAACATATGGAGGACAGATTTCCACCAAACAGCATAGTACGGGATAGCAATTTGAAAGAGAAGTCCATGGCAATCTGAATGACAATTCATCCGAGCTATTACATGCCTTTCAAGAATTAAAAGCAAAGATAAGATCAGTAAAGAAGGACAAGGAGAGAATTCTGAGAACACAAGAGGAATTAAAGCAAGTACTATTCAATCAATACCCAATAGATGAACAAGGTAGGGAAGTTGAACATACTTCCAAAACTGAAGACTTACCTTATCAGGGAAAGAGTAAGCAAGTAAAAACTGATGATGAAGGAGGTTACAAGCCAAAAAGGAAAATCCATAAACAATACGAACATATATCTGGGGAGTTCAAGAAAATCAAACCCCCAACTTTCAGTGGGGAAGCAGAGAAAGGAGAGATAGCTGAGGCATGGCTGTCTGGAATGAACAAGTATTTTCATATCTATGATTACTCAGAATCCTTAAAGGAAGAAATGGCAATTCATAACCTAACCGAGAAGGCAGATATTTGGTGGCAGGAACTCAAAAGAGTAAAATGCATAAAGGACAGAGAGGTGAGTTGGAGTACTTTTAAAATATACTTTAAAAATAAATTCTTATCTGAGCAGTATTATGAAGAAAAATCCAAAGAATTCTATGATCTAAAGCTGGGAACGATGAACATGAAAGAACTGGACAACAAATTTCTAAATTTGCTAAGGTATGTGCCATACCTGGCGGAAGAAAAACCCAAGGTTTAGAGGTGCCTGAGTTTCCTACCCTTCAACATCAAGGACATAATAGAGTACGATAACCCAAAAACGTTAGAAGAGGCCATGAAGAAAGCAACTTTTTGCTTTGATCAGAACAGGAAAAGAGAAGGAGTATCTAACTGGAAAAATCATAAACCCGGTAACTTTGAGCAGAAAAAGAAAAATTTCAGGTGTAGTGGCAATTCTGGGTTCCAAAAGAAAAAAATTTAGAATCAAAATTTTCAAGGGAACAGTTCCAGAAATAATCCGCAGCAGAAATTCACAACTCCCAGAAACGTTCCCAATGTTGCCAGAACCAATGGTTAGAAGCCACCTATAAAATGTTTTGAGTGTCAAGGTCCTCATTATGCTTCAGATTGTCCCCTTAGGAAGTGGACAGCCAACCATACTCATTCCATACAAACTGAAGCTACAGTAGGAGATTTGGCACGAGAAGTACCCAGAATTAATGCAACATTAGACAATCGGCAAGCAGAGCATCAAGTCTCAATGGTAGAGGTTGAAGATATGCTACAAAACCATCCAGTTTCTATTTTGATTGATCCAGGTGCTAGTCTAAGTTATATATCACCAGATATTGTAGAAAGTTGTAAGTTGAAAACAGAAAAATTCAATAAATCCTGGTTAGTTAGACTAGCAACAGGAACAAAAAGAAAAGTTTCTAATTTCGTGGATAGTTGCGTTTTATCTATGAATCAGCTAACAACGCAGATCAAGTTAAATATTATACCTTTAGGATCATATGACATCTTAATTGGAATGGACTGGTTAGAAGCCCATCATGAAATACTGAATTGTTATGAGAAAAGTTTCACTAATTTGAATGATGAAGGAAGGACCGCATAAGTGAAGGGTGTTCCTAGAAAGACATCCCTTAGACAGATTTCAGTGATGTAGGTAAAGAAAGCAGTTAGAAAAGGGTTCCAAATGTTTGCAGTAAATGTAGTAAATGAGGAGTTATGTACTACAACAGACAAATTGAAAATAGAAGACATACATGTCCTAAATAAATTCCAAGATGTTTTTCCTTAAGAGATTCGAGGATTACCTCCTAAACGAGATCTAGATTTTACTATTGAGTTAATACCAGGTGTAGTGCCAAATTCCAAAGCTCCATACAAGATGAATATACCATAGTTGAATGAGTTAAAATCTCAGTTGAAAGAACTGATTGATAAAAAGTATATAAGACCCAGCATGTCTCCTTGGGGAGCACCAGTCATTTTTGTTAAGAAGAAAGATGGAACCTTAAGACTTTGCATAGATTATCGTCAACTGAATAAAATGACGATCAAGAATAGATACCCGTTGCCCCGTATTGATGATCTATTTGATCAGCTGCATGGAGCAACGATATTCTCAAAGATTGATTTATGGTCAGGATATCATTAGGTTCGTGTGAAGGATGAAGACATTTTCAAAACAGCATTTAGAACTCGATATGGACATTATGAGTTGTGGTCATGCCGTTTGGGTTGACTAATGCCCCGGCAGTGTTTGTGTGCCTAATGAATAAGATTCTGCACAAATACTTGGATAAATTCGCCATTGTGTTTATCGATGACATTTTAGTATATTCTAAGAGCAAAGAAGAGCATGATGAACATCTACGTATCATTCTGCAAGTTCTGAGAGATCACCAGTTATATGCTAAGTTCAGTAAGTGTGATTTTTACAAAGACAAGATTCAGTACTTAGGACACATAATCTCCAAGGAAGAAATTTTAGTTTACCCCACTAAGATAAAAGCCATTAAGGAATGGCTAGTCCCTAAAGATGTGTCGGATGTACGATCATTTATGGGTATTACTAGATATTACAAAAAATTCATTGAAGGGTTTTCAAAGATTGCAAACCCCATAACGTCCTTGCAGAAGAAAGGAAAGAAGTTTGTATGGGATCAAAAGTGCACTGACAGTTTTAAAAAGTTGAAAGAATTATTGACTATAGCGCCTATTTTGAGGATTGCAAATCCTAGTAAGGATTTTGTAGCATGTACAGGTGCATTTAATGATGGACTTGGAGGAGTCCTAACATAGGAGGGACATGCTATAGCCTATGAATCTAGAAAGATGAAAATACATGAGAATAATTATTCTACTTATGATATGGAATTATTAGCAGTAATTCATGCTTTGAAAATGTGGCATCACCATCTTATTGGTAGGAAATTTACCTTAATGACAGATAACATGCGGCTGAAATACTTACTAGATCAGACAAATCTAAATGCTAGACAGGCTAGATGGCTAACTTTTTTGAGCAAATGTGATTTTGAAATTCAGCACATTAAAGGGAGGGAGAATAAGCTTGTTGATGCATTAAGTCATAACGCAAGAATAAATTTTATTTCAGCCATCAGCACATACACAACATACTTGGAAAATCAGATTTTTGAAGGGATCAAGATGGATGAGGAGTACAGAAAACTACATGAAAGGATAGCAGGAAACAATTCTGAAAATACTATGACAAATTACAGTTTGAAGGAAAATGGATTGTTGTTGTACAAAAACAGATTGTATGTGCCCAACATACCAACAGTGAAAATTATGATTTTGGATGAGATGCACAAAATCCACTAGTCTTTCCATCTAGGTTATCAAAAAACCATCACTATGTTACGAAAGGAATACTATTGGCCCAGAATGAAGGATGAACTAGTAGAATATATAGCTAAGTGTTTTGACTGTCAAAAAGTAAAGGTGGAACATCAGCGTCATGTTGGATTATTACAGCCATTACCTATAACTAGCTGGACATGGGAAATCATAAGTATAGATTTGATCATTGGGTTACCAAAGAATCAAAGACAGAATGACTCCATCATGGTGGTAGTGGATAAACATAGCAAGGCAGCACATTTTATTCCTATAAAGACTACTCATAAGGCTCCAGAAATCACAAAAATTTTCATGAAGCAGGTTTTTCGACTGCATGGGATACCAAAGGTAATAGTTTCGGACCGTGACTCAAAATTTACAGGAAATTTTTGGAGGTCCTTGTTTAAAGGGTTGAATACAACCTTAAATTTAAGCACCGGATTTCATCCCCAAATAGATGGACAGACAGAAAGGGTGAATCAGATTTTGGAAGACATGCTAAGAATGTATGTTAAGGGTTAGCCTGGTAAATGGGAGGACTATCTGCATTTAGCAGAATTTGCATATAACGATCACTACCAGGCATCAGCCAGGCTTAGCCCGTTTGAAATTCTTTATGGTAGGAAATGTAACACACCAATTTCGTGGAGTGATCTAGTTAAAAAGGTTATTTTAGGACCTGAATTGTTGCAGGAGTTAGAACTAATTGTGAAATAGGTACAGGGAAATCTAAAAGCTACCCAAGATAGGCAAAAAAGTCAAGCAGACCCTAGAAGAACTCATAAAGAGTTCCAGGTTGGTGAGCATGTTTTTCTTAAGGTAAGGTCAGAAAAGAGTTCCTTGAAATTGGGAAGCTGTGCCAAGCTAGCACCCAAGTATTGTGGTCCTTTCAAAATTTTGTCAAGGGTTGGACCCGTGGCATATCAATTGGCCTTGCCCTCAAACCTCAAAATACATAATGTTTTTTCACATTTCATTGTTAAAGAAATATGTACACAATGCTACTCATGTTGTAAATTGGAATGATGTTTAGGTGGAACAAGACGATGATTTTTCGGTGGAACCAGACTGTATCCTCGGAAGGAAGGAAACTTTACTCTGGAATCACACCATTGGGAAGGTAAAGGTGCAGTGGAAGCACATTAGCCCAGCAGACGAAACCTAGGAGTTGGAAAGCAGTATACGGGCAGCATACCCAACTCTGTTTTAGGAACACTCAGAGAGTGAATAAACAACATCGAGGATGATGTTGAGGCTTAAGGGGGGGTGTATCTCACCTACCCAAATTTTGAGAATAACCATTATATTTTGCAAAATACTTTATGCTAAATTATAATTACAAAGTTTTGTAATTAGGACCAAATCTGGTCAAAGATGACTGTAATGACTCATTACTATTATTTAATAAATTAAAATAAGAGATAAACACTCAAGAAAGTTGTTACAAGAGTGTTCATTGACACACTAGGAGGAATGGAAGCTGCTAGAAGGCATGGGACATATGGCAGCATTTGCACTCCACCACTATATGTTGGTTATGGGAGAGATACCCCTAAAATTGTTGCATTATTCCCAGGCGAGGAAGTGAGCAGGAAGCTCATTAATGACCAGTTAATCACAAAAGGCCTAGGCAGCCTATATAAGGCAATTCGAATTGAGCAGGCAGCTCTTACAATATTTTCTGTATAAATATTCCTCATGTGCATCAGGTGATGACTGAGAGATTTAAATTAGGGAGGCTATGTGAGAGTGCAATTGTAATTCTGCAAATTAATTCTGAGAAGGAAACCAGAGGTGCTGGTACAGGTCCCTTTGACTACTGAGTATTTAAGACTGGATAAACCAATTGTTGCATGCAAGGTGAGGAGCTAAGCTTCCACAATTTCTTCTTCCTGGTGATTCAGTGAACAGGCTAGGGGGTCCTAAGGTAGGCATCTTGGATTTTTTAAGGAGTAGGTTGGGTGGAACAGGCTTCTTGGGTGTTTGTCCACTTATCTACTAGTTCAGTTTCTACTTGTTCTTCTGTTAAATCTTGCTTTTACTTTCTGAAAGGGGTTATGTTTTCCTTTTAGAGACTGAATAATTAAACGAAATGATAGAATGAAATCCTTCTCTGTATTTTTCCCCAAGCTGTTCTCTGCATCGTACTCCAATATAGACAAGTAGATTAAGGAAGATAAGTGATAGGCAAAATGCCATTGATTGGAAAGATGATTATAGTAATGTTCTTGTCAGAATTCTGTCCTATATTTAAAACACAGTAAACATTCCAGTATAGCATCAACCGCAGTATAGAATTCATTTAATTAATACAGGAAAGAAAAACATAGTATGTTTCTGCACAGTTCTATATATTTCTTTTAACTCTATTTCTTTTCAGCCAGTAAGCAAATGCACATCAATCTTATACATTTCATGTTTTTTTAGGCAATTGTATTTTCAAGAATAATAGCAACTGCAAGAATTAATTTCTGCATAAGATTTATATATTCCCATTTCAATTACATCTTTCTCAGATAAGAAATATCATGCAATTCAACATTTATTTCCTTAAAGTTTTCAAGTAAAGGATAGTCTAGAATTATAGCATCTGCAAAATCTATTCTCTGCACAAAATTATTATATGTAAACCTATTATTTCATCACCCATTTCATTTCGTAGTTAAAACACAAAATCTATGCACAGTAGTACCAAAACCTATGTTACCACATACCCTAGTTTTTGCAATATCCTTCTAATGCACAGTTCATAAACCTCTCGTCAAAACCCTTCATGGCAAACTTTAGACATTTATTTTCCAAAACCCTAACTAGCATTTCAAAATTTCTTCAAGATAGTATTCACCACTTAGCAAAAAACACGATTCAGTATTAATATTTATGGACATCTCATAACCCTAGTAAGAACACATATCAACATCACAAACATTCACATCATCAAGCCTTGTTACACAGGTTAAATTCTGGGTACAGAGGCACTTTGCAAGCGAGATAACAATAAAAAAAAACTACAGGTAGGATACATTATGAATTAAAATAGACACCGTGGCTTTTTCATTACAAAACTTATCTCAAAACTATCCAAAAAACTTAAACATAAACAACGATGGTGAAGCTACAGGAAACTGTTATCTATGACAACCATTGTTGTTCATTATTACAACAACATTTAATTGCACTTTTCTTAACCCTCATTTCAAAATCACAACATGTCTTTGCAAAATCAAACCATTATTCATAAGTGCAAGAGAACCCTAGGTTCCTAGTCCTTTCCATCCAAATGGATTTCAGAGTTACATATTGGACCTGTTAAGGTTCCCCACTAGGCAAGGCTTAGACCTTTTTCAACCAAATCATTAAACAAGACCGTGTACCAACAAAAACACAGGGTTATACCCTTATCAAGTAGCAAGTAAACTATGATCCCGAAGTTCTTAACCAACAGTGCAACCAGACATCAAAGGAGCTGAATGGCCATTTAAACTAGCGAAGATTATCCACTCTATCATATTCATCAAAATAGGACTAAAAAAAAACTCAACACTTGGCCATAACAAAAAAACAAGTCAATAAGCTCCAATTCTCAACATACGATAGTCACCATCACACCTTACAAAAAGGGGCACCTACGAGGTTTTTGAGAACCACCGGAGCTTACCAGGAGAAGTAGAAGCATTTTTCATTCTCCATGCTCGCACAGGAACCATCCTTGAAGTGGGTACCTACAAAATTACATTTCGAAGGGGCGGTTAAAACAAGAGGGTACAAGAAAGCAAACAAGCAACGCAATATTATTCATTATCATAAACATTACCTTTATAATCGGAGCACGGATCAGTGGCACACCACACCAGCAAAAGAACAACAAAGCCTGGTAGCAACAGCAGTAACCACAATTCAAAACCCTGAAGACGATTTCAGATAAAGGACCCCAATCCCAATTTCAAACACTCTCAGCAACTGACAGAGGAACACGTATATCTTTAAAGAACTATATCGTGACTCTTATGTACTAATGCATAAGCCTAAAACCTATAACTTCATCACCTAGGTCCGAGGTTCAAGACCGAGGAAGGAGTCCTCTTCTCATAGAAACCATCAACCCTACCTTTCAACATTCTATCGGCCCTACTCACCTCCCACTAAGCGTAACAATGAAGACAAGAAGTCCAAAGGTCATGACTTACCTACAAGTGTTTAGGGTTTCATTCACCACCCTAGATCTTACAAGTGATCAATGGTGGGTAGTGGCCAATCTTGGCACATTGTTTTTCGAACCAGTGATGCATTATTACCATTTAATTTCTACATCTCCCTATTTCCATGTAAGCGGACCGAGAGCTCGTGCATGGAACAACTCAGCCTTAGGTTGGCATCAATGAAATCACAAGCACATGAAGATCTTATAATCAAGTCTCCACTTCATTATTGAGCTAATCAACATTAATGTCAATGGTTATCATGTCAAAAACCAAGCTTTATACCCTATCAACATCGCATCAATTTTTTGTTAGGTTTCGGCTCGTATTTCATATCAGTCATTATAGTTATGGTTGCATCGTATCATTTATAACATGTGCTAGTATATGGTGGAAAATCTATTAACACTTATAATTATCAATATGTCACTAGTATTGCTCGTGTTCAGACCTAAAGTAATAAGCTTAGCCATATGAATGTTCACATAGAGTTAATCTTTGGATAAATGGAGACCATATATAGAGTTAAGACTTTAGCTATGCATAAGTGCAATTTAAATACTATGCATATTATATATTGCACATTTTGGCATGCATTTTCCAATTCATAAAATGCGTGTGAGTCTATAGGCATGGATAAATGAGTGATACACTTTCCAATGCTAAGTTCATAATCATAATCACCATACGCACCATATATTATCTATGTTAGCCATGTATTGCAAAGTCTGATGACAAATGTAATACTGTAGGTATGGTTTAATTGGTGACGATATTCACTTCTTTTACTAAGTTCTTAGCACAAGCACTAATCATACTCTTCATATTTCAACTATGTAGCGATAATCAAAATAGCATTATTTCAATATTTTGATGACATAATTTATATTACAGAAGGGCTTGAAGGTCAACACGTAAACTAAAATTAGTACCTAAATATTTATACCTCCATTAACTTGTTTCACATGTACTTAGCATTTAATTATACCTTGGCATTGAATTGAAAGACACTTTAACATTAATTTTGTAGAAATTCTTACCTGCTGTCTTCACAGAGAAACACGATTCAAATGACTTAGCTAATCATAGCTAAGTAAACTTCGGGGTATGTCGTAGGACAACTTCATCATCACACAAGAAAACTGTCAGCTCAACATCAATATCATCATATTAGAACAAACTTGTAACAACATATATTTATACTTAGAACTTGAGCAAATCTGTAGATCGTATTCCTTGCATAATCATAAAAAGATCTGTTGTCAAGAAGTTTAGCATCTGTTTAAATCTGAATAACAAATGTAACCGTATCATGTTTATTTGGGAAGTATGATGTGTCATAGTGTTGAATTATCTTAGTGAAGAAATTTATTTAATTTATATTTTCCGCATTAATGACTTGATAATTATTGCTATTTTAATTTTTTTTTATTTTATTAATTTTTGGGATGTTACAGGTGCTTACTTGAGAAGAATCAGGAGTATGCAAGGCGTTCGGAGTGGAAAACAACCAAACCGGTAGCCCTATAGTGAATCCTGGAAGATTCAAAGTAGCCATTAAGGGAGTACCAATGTTCCCAATAAATGGAAAAGCACAAGGATCCCCTTGAACAGGGGTCCCTTGATTGGTTCTCACCGGGAAACTATCCATGGTTCTCAACTCAACAGGACATAAATATCAAAGGCCAACTAAAAAAAATGACACAAAGAGCACACCACTAAAAAATTTCCTAAGTAATCAAACCAATCAAAAGGATAGCAATTACTCTCAGAAGTAAGTCTAGGATGACCAAGGCCCATAACAGACTAAGAGAGCATTGACGGTCAGTTAGGTGGCATCCTCCGGAGTTCCACTTGGTGTAGGTGCTTGAATCACCAAACCGCCTTTCCGGCATTACTGCCAGAGGGTTACCTTCCATGTATGTCTGAGGTGAGGTGGGAATAACCACCCACTCTAACTGTGAGGAATCCTAAATGTCCGATACTAAGGCTACCATCAATACGAAATAACTTGGGGGAACATTCATCAGCCTAGTCGAAACGCATGGGCAGGGTGACAAAGCCGGAAGTCTAAAAGGACCCTTGTACGTGAATCGACTCTGGTTTATGGTTGAAAGGAAAGTGAGGGGATATCCTCAACAATTTCAGTCTCCCACGGCCTCGTGCTTAGCTCTGTTTTAAGTAGAGTTTCCCAGGACTATTTGATATAGATGCATTTACCTAAATGAAAGTCATACTATGATTTTTGAGTAATGAAGCTAGTTCCAAGGAGTTTAAGGTGATTTCAGCTCGAAACTATAGCCTAATCTAGTTGATGTCGTGTATTCCTAAAAATAAAATGTTGCTAATAAATTTTATTAATGATTTGTTTTAAGGGCTATTTGTTACTTAAGGGTTGTAGTGCATTGTGTGGAATGGTTTGTATGATAGTAAAGTGCATGTAAACACAAAGCTCTCAAATTCACAGAAACATTTTCTCTTTTCCATTTGTATTCTTTCAAAAATCGAAAACTAGGCAATCCTAAAATATCTTTTTGTATTTTCTTTTGATATTTCCAAGAAAACTACACTACTTCAAAGCAATGCTAGACCTTACTACTAAGCTACTTAAAACATTTTTTTGCTTTTTCTGATAATTGTGCAAAAAAACAAAACTGTAAAAGTGCATGCAAGACCTAAATGCAAAAGTGTGTGGGTAAACTAACAGCTAAATGCCACACAAAAACAAATCAACTGATCTGAAGAAGACTTGAATTACCAAGTTTTTGCAAAAGAAAAACTTTAGACTTCGAAACAAAGCACAAAAGAAAAAAGGAAAAGAGACACTCTTAAGTGGAAAGGCAGACCTATAAGGTTTCTCCTAAGCATCAAAACCCTAAGGAAAACAATAAGCCAAGTAGAAAGTAAGTAAGTGACCCAAAAAGGTAACTTACCAAGAACACAGACTCGAAAGGAAGCAAACTAGAGGGATTCTACTCACTTGGACTCAAACAGAAACACAATCAGGAAGTGACTAAAGCAAGCAACTCTCCAAAGCAATCCTAAGGACTTCAAACGAGGTCAAACCCTAAGCAAAGGATAAGAAACTAAGGAAGCGTGCTAACGTTGTCACAAACAACTAATGCTTAAGAAACGTAGGTGTGCATGATTGCAACTAGCAACTAGGATCAAGGTGTGCAACTACACCTAACACATAGAACTGCACAAACTTCGAAAAGGCTAGAAGGCAATGAAGATGCTTACATAGACTCAAGCAAGCAAAAAAAAGCTTAAAAGAGATTGGAAAGGCCAACAAGACTCAAGGGAGACATCAAAAGTATCAAGGGTCAGCAAAGAAGGCAAAGCAACAGGCTACAACAGAAACCAAAAGCTTGGAAACAAACCCTAACAGCAAACTAGACACTACAGGATTATACACCATTGTGCAGTGTTGAAACCACCATACATCAAGAGGTGTACGCTACTGTTCAGTGCAGGGAGGGGCATACATCAGCCAACAAACGCTACTATATGTAGGGGAGACTAGCGTACTTGCCTAAGAAGGATACAAACAAGCTTTGCAGCAGACTACTGAGATGAGTCGGGCAATAAGGAACAGAGAAAACAGACCTACAAGGCCTCTTAGACAGTCAAACTCGAAGAACACCTAACTAGGTCTCCAAGAGAAGAAAAGAAACACATGATTAGTCCCTAGCAGAGTCACTAATCTGTTGTTCGATATTTCTATTCTATAGTGAGGAGATGGACACTACCAACTGGGCGGGGTTGACAGGTAAACACATTGATTATATTGCATTTAGTTACTGCAGAAGAAATAGATCAAGATTGAAGGACATACCTCTTTTCGATGTTTGATCGTAGCTTTTTCTTGGTCTTCCGCTTGATCCTTCGCTTGATGAACCTGTAACACAAGGCAATACCTTCCTAAGCGTATCTTGAATATATATAAATATGATGAACATAGATAGTAATCTAACATCAAATATAATCATGGATTAACCAAATGAACATACAATCTATTAGACATTCAATTTGGGACAGGAAGGGTATTTCGACCTTTTTATTGTCGAAGAAGCATGAAATCAGTACAACTATACCTGACGTGTCGAGATGCTTCTGCAACCAGACTCTAGGTTTTGCTCTCCACAATGACTTGGAAATTCCTCTAGCATAACAGTCCTACAAGCATTCTCTCAAGTTTTTCTCAATACAATGAGTAACCCCTCTCATGTATCTTCCTTGTATTTATGGGACAAGGTAGGCAGTTTAGATCGAGAGGTGGTTGGATTGGGAGGTTGGAGAAGTTGCAGAACCAACTTCAACTAATCCCAATTCGTCAAATTAATAAATTTTTTATTTCATCTTAAGATGTACACGGGTTTCATATAACAAGAGTACCATTCAAGAAGCAAATTTTATGCTTTATAACATGCGTTTACAACTTTTTGGGAGGTGTACGTGGGTTTCCCTTGAGGAAAGTAGGGTACAGTACGCTGGTCCTATATACAGAGAGGGGCGTACATGTGTCAAAATTAGGAGAAACTGCTAAAATCTCATATGAGATGTGTACTTCAGGCAGTAAATCATCCAAGTCAATCAAGTTCTTCAATCCTTTGTGTCCTTTTGTGTGATCTACAAGGAAAGGTGATCACGAGAGGAAGAAGTGCATACTTGACCTATAATAGATGCCTCCTAATGTGTGAGGTCACAGGGAAACGATGGCTGAAATACATTATAAATCCAAGTCAAAGGAGGAGCAAGAAACCGCAGAACCAAGTCACAAAAACCACCTGAAACAACAATCAAGGTTAGTGAGCAATTCCAATCTTGACATCATATAGATGTGTAACATGATCTCCGATACATAAATAGGAGATGTATATATAGAGCATGGCCACTGAAATACAAGCATGGATCCATGTCAATAGAGAGATCATAGCCATAACAACAAGCTGGATCTATGTCTCATAAAGAGACAAAATGAGTGAGGCTCAGTCTTGCACAGATTAGGTGATAACATAAATATGGTGATGCTATCGGAGTCCCAAGGTCTTCATCCAAACAACCCAAGGTACAAACCCTAACCATGCGAATAAATGAGTTGAAGTCGAGCATGGGAGGTATCGTTTGATTACCGTTCATTGATGTATACTGTTAACAAACGCGAGGACTTCCATCGATAATGATAATGGGGTCCAAGGTACCTAGTATGATCCAACAAGTGTGAATAAGAGGACTTGAAGTCAAAAACTTGAGGAACCTGTTGAATAAGAGACATTGATGTATTCTCATTTATTCAATAGCGAGGGAAACTGTCACTGATGACTACAATCCCCAAGGTACTAACCGAAACTCTAAACTTCGTTCCCAGAGCATAATGAGCTGAGGTCGATGGGAATAAGTCCACTGGAAGGGAGGCATTAATGCATCCTTCATCATCCAACACGAGGAACACTCACATGTATGAGTTGATGTGGAATAGGACGAGTAAGAAGATGAAACAAACTGACACCAAGATGGCCAACACATGAAGTCAAGGTAAACTACAAAAATGGTCGACACAGGTTGTATCCTTGAACAGTGAGCACGACACAAAGTGACTTAGGTAGTTTTAAACATAAAAGGGAATGATATAAGTCTGCAATGTAGGAGACATAACAAACCCTCCATATGGTTGGAAGAATAACCAACCGGGGGAGTAAAACTTGGAGATCAGGTTCACCCTAAGGCCAAAAACTAAAACCCAACTGACATGAAAGACTCAAGTAGGTGTTGTGTTCAAGGATATGACTGACTTAAATACCTTTGAAACTGAAAGAGATGCGATACACTCTTCTTATCCCTTATTATTTTTGGTAAGAGAATGTTCTTCTTGTTTATTTAATGAGTCCAAGAAAAATAGAAAACTCAATAGGTCCAACCATGTAAAAATTTTAACGAGCCCATGGGAGGAATACTCGGGACCTTCTTCATTGTTTACAGAGTTTGAAGAAGAGATAGAAGAATACTCTATAACATTGATCTCTGGATTTTAATATCAAGCTGAGATCTGTTCTTACTAGTCGGTGTTTTCAATTTTAAGTAGTCTAAAAAACTTAAACAATAACTCCATACACCTACTCGTGGATTTTAATGTCGAGCCCAAGTAGGTTAATGCTCGTCGGTGTTTTCCTGTTTATAGAGTCTAAAAAACTTAAACAATCCCCTATTTACCTTCTCGTGGATTTCACATCGAGCCCGAGTAGGTGAATGCTTGCTTGGTGTTTTCATGTTTAGAGAGCCTGAAAACCCTAAAGAGAGGCTCCAAAAAGCCTTTGTCGTATAGTTAGTCCCTTCCCCCGAAAAAGTATAAAACAATGAGAGGAGAACTCTTCTAGCCATGTATGACTAGAGTATTCCTTTTTGTAAATAATTCGCAAAAGTCTGGAAAAGGGTTAAACTTATGCCTAAGCGGATGTTGCTTCAAATGCTTTAACGAGTCTGAAAATAAAACTATACTCGGCAGTCTTTTCATATTTAAAGAGTCAAACAAGAGCATGAAAGAACTCTATAAAGATCTTTTTTCGTAAAGTTTTAACGAGCTTGAAAAAGTAAAGTCATGATCTCCTTACTGTTTTTAACGAGCTCAAAGGAGAGATGGAAGAATGCTCATAAATTCCTTACTGTTTTTAATGAGCTCGAAGTGAAGATGAAAGAAATGCTCGTAGCCTCCTTACTGTTTTTAACAACCTCAAAGTGAAGGTGGAAGAATGCTCGTACGTGGATCAATGTCCAAATGAATGGAAAACTGAATTATAGACTCTAGGAAAACTTCATCAGAAGGAAGTATATTATCCTAGATGGAATGCATGTTTAAACATTCAGATGGAGTAATCACCTGGTCAGTTGCCGGAACCTAGTCTCGAGAAGGTAAGCATAAATTTAGAGGCTTCTTCTCAGTAGCAATTGCACTCAAGGAACAATATGCCACATAATTTGATTGTGATATCATAGTGCCTACTGACGGGGAACATACTTGGTCTATAGTTGGGTAATAAGAGGTATCAACAAATGTAAGCTGATCGATAGTGACAATGCTTCCACTGTGAGGAAAATGCATCACCCGAAAGATCATAGACACCACATCCTGCATAGCATATACGTAATCACATCCAAGGATCATATCAAAGTCCATGGGGTCCTTTACAACCATAAAATCAACTAAGACTGTTTTTCCACTCAAAGTAATAGGTACCTGAGGGAGGAATCCCAACGGTTCACTAGGTCTTCTGTCGAAGGTCAACGGCCAATTCACAGCTGGAATAAGGTTAGGAAAACCTTAATCTCTCCATGCATAGGGGGATAAGATACTAACAAAGGCTCCTTCATCTCCAATACATCGTTGAACCACATGGTTTCCGATATCGACCTTTATCTGGAAAGGTGTAGCAGAAGGAAGGCGAGGCCCAGTTAGACTATTCCAATCAAAGGAAATGATCCCAGAGCTTGGTAGGGGTTCACTCGGCACAGATGAAGTGCCCCCATTTTCAGAGACATCCGAACTGGTAATGCAGAAGACTTCAGGGATAGGTGTATCAGTCTGTGAAGGACTGATGGGATCAGTCGAAGATTGCATCGATTCGATCGCTTCACTCTCCAAAGGAAGAGTGGGGTTGACCAAATATTGCATTGGTTCAACCAGTTCATCAACCAAAGGTTGATCAGGCTATTGGGAATCTATAGACAATTCAGGAGCAGAGGATCCTTCATACACGGACCACACTCTACGCACCTCTGGAATAGCAGGGCACCGGTGAGTAAGGTGATCTCCCTTATAAATTTTCCAAGGGAACTTTGGCTTGTGTCTTATATGCTTAGACTCTGTAACAACAACAGTACTCTCAGCATGACTAGCATTGGATGACAGCTTTCCCCCCAGCATGACTTGCATTGGCTGGTTGCTCAGAAGCAGAAGATTTAGGTGTAACATTTATTCCTCTGGTCAGAGAAGTCATTATTGTATTTGGTTCATGTAAAGTCATTAAGGTAAACCCTCCCATGTAATTCGGGGCATTAGTTCCCCTAGAGTCATTTGGATTTGGGTTTTTAAGTCCTCGAAAGGAGTCAACCCAATCAACGTTAGTTGAGGCTGACTTGTTAAGTGAAAAAGGTAAAGTGAAAGGTAAAGTATAAATAGAGAGCTAGGCTCTCTATTTATTCATTCACTCACACTCACTCAATTCGCATTCGTGAGAGAGAGTAGAAGTTCCCACAAGTGGAGAAGAGAGAAGCTACTGAAGACCATCTCTATTTTGGGTTTTACTTTTGTGACATTGTATTGGTGATCATTCTATGTTTGGGGAAGTTGTGGATTTTTCTCCTTTATGGTCTCCCCGAGGAAAATCTTTGTGTCTCTTGTGTTTATGTTGTGCTTGTTACTCTCTCAGTAAGATCCTAGATTAATATTGCTTAAATTGTGAAAAACTAACAAACTCAATCTATTGTTTTAATTTATTAATGACAATGAATATGTTATTTCATTTGAACAAGCAAAATTGAATATGGAATATCAATATGTGGAATGCTAATTTAGTTTGGTTGTAGAAAGAACTTACATGATTCTATTTAAATGTCATTTTATTGATATGGATTAACACTCGAAAGAGTTGGGTATGTCTATACATGAGTTTCATGTTAATGATGAACTATTCCACATGTTGATTGGCTATGAAATAGGAGGATTCCTATAGTGCCAAGGGGCATGAGATGTCTTGTACATCATGGGGATAATGATGTTATATCAAAATTTGCATGCTATTTAATTGTGAATTCCATTATTTCTATGACTTATGGCTGAGTGTGAGTTTTGATAGGAATTGTGACTTGCCCAAAGTGGTTGTTCAATGATGGCACCCCTTAGATCAGTGATGGCACGGTATGGTTGATGTAGGGCGTTGACCCTAGTACTATTAGGGGGGTGGAGGTATTTCCCACCGTTTATCCAATGAAACTCAGAGTCATGGAGGGTTGTGCTGAGCACGTTCCCGTGGATGTGGGACGAGGACTAGTGGGTTCCTACTAGGGAATTTTGGTCGAGCGAAACTTCCGCTTACGGGTTTTGTACATGGTCATATGCGTAGTTAAGGTTCCATGGTATATTCCAGCAAAGGATGGGATGGTGATGTCAAGAGATGGAAGTAGTGGTGATTAGGTGGTTGGAGTACTCATGGGATGGATGGGACCAATGATGGATTGGATGGTGTTCTTGATTGCTATTAACCATCATGATTATATGCTCATTTTCATCATTATGTTTACCTAGTTCTATTTTATTTCTTTTGTATGAATGGTTATGAATGAGGAATGATGCATTGTTTAAGTGTTCTTCTATATGTTGTTTTCAAGCATGTAATAATGATATATTATGAGCATTAAAGGTGATTATTAGTACCCACACTTAATACGTGTGCATTGGCCATGCATACACCAATTTGTGAGTGTGTTACTATGATTGGTTGATCGATGAATAAATTAATATGATTAGATTAGATATCAGTAACTTGGTTGATGAATTGTTGAAAGCATTACTTTGTGTTGAGAGTGTGAGTTTGTTGACTTGTTTAAATATGTTTTAGATTTATATAAATTGATTGGATTATTGAATGACATATATAATTATATACACATAACATAACATATGTCACAGTATGATATAGTATATGAAAATATCTTACTTGACTTATGTATAAGAGGATAATATAAATAAATGGATATAGATAGGATTGCACAAATTTTTAGAAAATAGTTATCATAGTTGGATTTAAGACAAAAGCATGACAAGTGAGACTTTGCAACCATTTTTATTAATATTTTATTTATCTAAATAAAATTGCTATTTCTTTTAGAAAATGAATTTATTGATTGTTGACTATTATTTTATTGGAATTTATTGATGGATGAGGAAGAGGATGAGGACTTTTTATATAAATAGGATACTTGAGATTGGAAAGGGAGGTTCTTTTTTCTCTTGAATGATATTTGGGGAGATTTTTTCTGGGAAGGAGAATTTTGGATATTTTGGGGCATGAGGAAATTGGAAGAGTTGGAAGAGTTTGAGAACTCTTGGAAGATTTGATACATAGCCTACTAGTGCATCACTATTATGTTCTCTGGAGGTCTCCAGAACAGAAGGCCAGGAGGCTATTTGGATGGGACCGATCGATGGCTTACTGGGACTAGGGAGTCGGCTAGGCCCATAGATAGCTGGGAGGTAAAACCGTGGTTCTGCTTTGGGAAATGAAGATAGAAGCAACTCAAGATGAAGATGGAATATTTATTCAGTCTGGACGTTGTCACCATTCTTATATCGAGGTATTTTTCTTCTTCTTGTAAGTTGTTTATATCTTGTTGTAAACTCTTTATATGATGCTATGTTTACATGATGCTTATATGTTGCTTCCACCAGTTGAACTTGTATTAAAACTCTTATGGAAATCCAGAATGAAAAGAAAATAGATGTTAATTGTTCAGAAATTCATAATGCCTTCAAAGGCATTACAGTCTCGGGTTAAACTTTATGCATTCCTGGGTAATGAAAATGTCGATTCTCATAAGAATATTGTTGGTTGCAGATTTAGAACCTTGGGTCTGAATTTGTGCCATCACTATTGTTTATGTTCTAACATTGTGTCAAGTACTCGATGGTATCAAACAATTAGGAATCAATACATCTAAATTATGATAGGAAACTCTGAAGTAAGCTTTACAGTAAGAGGGATGCGTGAGAGTGGAGTTGGGTGATGATGCTAGTTATCCTTTGAAAGGATTGGGCTCCATTTCCTTATGGATACCATTAGGTAATGTTCTTAAAGTTGAATGATGTTTGTTTTTTCTTGGCTTGATGAAAAATATTCTTTCAATTTCTTGTATGGAGATCTTTAGTGGAGTTGCATTTAAAGGACAATGTGTTATTATTAGTGATTGTAGTATAGTAAGTCTGAGGACTTTAGATGTAGGTTGTGAGTTGGTGGCATTTATAAGTTACTTGTTGATCATGTGGTTCTTGTACATGTAAAGATGAAGTTGGGTGTTCCTTTTAGTCTTGAGGAGGCACATGTAGAGCATTTATGCTAACATGCCATAGAGATAGTTTCCAAACCTATAATGGAATCAATGATATTCTTAACTTGCAGTTGATGGGAATCATGAATAGTAAAAGGATATTAAGGTTGTTCGATTCTCTTAGGAAGAAAAATTCTTCCATGATTAGATTGTTTCTCCAACTACTATAGAATTATCTCAGGAAGAGGGAGTTGGTGTTGTTAAGGATTTTTCTTTATTTCTATAGGAATGGAGGTGCATGGACAAGATATTTGTGTTTATAGTTTGTTGGAGAACCTGTGTGGGTTATTGGTTCCACTACAAGCTTGGCATTTTATGATGGATAGGATTTATGTAAATTTTTATCTTTGTGAGTTTGATAGATATAATCCACTTGTATTGGTATTATATAGAGATGCGATAATATTTGTATGAGGTCTTGAATAATTCATGATTTGGTGTTTGAATATTTTGGTTCATGAAGTTTATATGAAGGATTTTGGAGTTTAGTAGGTTATTGATGGTCTAGTGTTATGTGCCTTGGGATTTGAACTTGCAAATATATCTGTCATCTTTGCACCATCCGTGGCCTTAGTCATACACATTAAAGTTGTTAATTTTGAGCATTAATTCACAATACTCTAGGATCGACACTGAGAGAATAACATATACAGTATATCAATACATAACAATCACAATAATCATGACAAGCATCAAAAGAATCAAAAGCATGAGAGACAAGAGACATAGAGTTTCCATGGGGAAAACCCTAAGGTGAAAAACCCCACAACTTCCTCAGAGATAGAGAGAGAAATGGCTCAACCAAAGTACAACCAAAATACACTTGAGATAGTCTCCTAGAGCAGATGATCCTCCTCCTCACTAGTGTGCCACTTTCTGAGTGAGAGAAGTGTGTCTTTTTGAATGATCCAAATAGAGATCTCCCGATTTCTATTTACACTTAACATGTTTTCCCAGTGACCTTATGGGGCCGACTTGTCTATCTAGATACATCGACAATATAATATATATTTTATGGCCGACCCCACACATGGTGGTCTAATAACCCATCGGCAAGTACACACACTTGCGACACTTGTCAATCCACATGACAACACTTCCTTATAGAGGAATAACACATCTCTTATAAGGGTACAGTAAATATATATGAAATACATAGATGAAATACATTCCGAAGTTACATATACATCAACACTCCCTCTTAACTAGGAAGGTATTTCTCGACACAGTTCTACTAGACAAGTCTTCTTCTCGGGATCATCGTCATCATCATCATCACTATTGCCGCTATCTCAACCAATCTCTGACTCTACTCATTATAGGAATTTCTACAGAGCCAGTCCTTTTTCATACTGGATGTAGGCCCACCACCTGCAAGTCTTCATCATCTGTGCAAACGATCTGATAGAGGTGGCCTCTCAAGACTAATTTTATGTGCAAATGCAATATCGGAAAGATTATCCCAGGAACATTTATGTGCCTAAGCACGACCGGCAAGATCTCCCAGGTCTGATTACATGCATCTCCTCCACAATACCTTTAAAGAGCATCCTAGGAACATTTATGTGCCGCAGCTGTGGCTAGGGTTTTACCCCTAGCTTGTGCAAATGAGCACCTACTAAGGAGAATGGACTCCTTAGTAGCAGTTCAGTAAATTTAAATAATTAAACTAAAACAGAAATAGAAACTACTTTAAACATTGTGCATGAAAAATAAACAACAATTTGTAAACAAAGGTTTTGTATTAATATTACCTTCAATGTGAAGGTTGATGAAGCTCCTTGCAATGTCCAAGAGGGTTGCTCCAAGCTCCAATGTGCTCCTTCTCTTTCTCCAAAGGTGGGAATGGGCCAAAAGTGGCTCTCAGGGTGAAAGTAGTTCAATGGTGAACTAGGGTTTCGAGAGAGATTTTGGCAGAGTAAGGGTATACTTGATTGTGGATATGGAATAAGGGATCTCCATCACCTATTTATAGTTTTTTGGTAGTGGAGTGCTGACCCATGGTTTTGGGAAACACATGGTTTAGGGCAGCGGTATAGGGTTTTTTCCTCCTTTTCCTCATTATTTTATATTTTTCTTCCCTTTTTAGGGGGTTTTTGCTATTTTTAGAGGAATTTTGGATATTTTTGGAGGAAAAATGGGTTTTTTAACCTTTTTGAGGCTATTTTAAGTGTTTTGTGGCCTTTTGGAGGCATTTTAGGCCTTTTGGAGGCTTTTTAGTGGGATGTTTTGGGTTTTTAAGGGAAATATGGTAGGAAAATGGACAAATGAGCCATATAATGTGGTAGATGAGGTCGTGAACACTTTTTGGGTGTTAACAGCAGCACGACCGACAAGATCTCTAAAGAGCATCCCAGGACTTATTACGAGCATACAGCTCAACCTCTCGGATCTCCATGACTGATTACATGTGGATGGACAAAACCTTTAAAGAGAATCCCAGGAACATTTATGTGCTGCAGCACGACCGACAAGATCTCTAAAGAGCATCCCAGGACTAATTACGAGCACACAGCTCAACCTCTCGGATCTCTAGGACTGATTACATGTCTCCGTAGTAATACCTCATCCCAGGACTGCTTACGAGCACACAGCTCAACCTATCGGATATCTTAGGACTGATTACATACTACATAGAAATACCGGAAAGACTACGCCAGGAACATTTATGTGCTGTAGCACGACTGGCAAGATCTCCCAGGACTGATTACATGCTATTTGCACAACCTGCCACATATCATCTCTGACCTCCAAGTATCAACCTGATACTCATGATCCAACGGATCATCATCGCACGAGGCATCATCCTGATGCCCATGATCATACTGATCATCATCACTTGTACCATCCTGGTACATATCATCTGGAGCAACATCTTGAAGCTCATCATCATGATCAACGTGATCATACAATGCATCCACCTGATGCACACCAAGTATCTACCTGATACATATCATCATACATGATCCACCTGATCATACAGTGTATCCACCTGATACAAATACAAATACATGATACATATCAACATACATGATCTACCTGATCATACAATGTATCCACCTGATATAGATACATGGTCCAAGCATCCAACATGATGCATATACAAATACATACAAATGATCCAACCGATCATATCCAGCATCCAACATGATTCGTACATACATATAAATGATCCAATTGATCATATCCAGTATCAAAACGATGCGTACATACATACAACTATAAATGATCTAGCTGATCATATCCATCATCCAACATGACGCATATACAGAGCAGTAACTAGAGCATCGTCCTGATACTCATCATCCAATGCTTACATCCACAGCCATGTGAAGGATCCTCCTTCCAACATGCTTGGAATGGCTTCAGCAAATGTGTCCATCACTTCTTCCTCGAAGTGTCGTCGATCTGAAGAACACCAAGCCTCTCCCTGAAGTACTCGAACTTCACCCTGGCTAGTGGCTTCATTAGCACATCTGCAATCTACTCATCTGTCCCAACATACAGTAGCTTCACGGCTCCTCTCTACACCATATCCCTGATGTAGTGATATTTGATATCTATGTGTTTCGACCTGTCATGAAACATTGGGTTCTCGGACAGCTTCACGCAACTCTAGTTATCACAAAAGATACCAGTAGCATCCAACGGGAGATCAAATAACTCAAACAGTAGCTTCCGTAGCCATACTACCTCACAACTAGCTAAACAGGCTGCAACATACTTTTCCTCAATTGTACTCAGTTCTACGCAGGACTGCTTCCTACTAAACCAAGAGATCACACCTGATTCCATACTGAAGCAGCACCCAGATGTGCTCTTCCTATCTGCAGCACTGCTAGCCCAATATGAATCAGCATAACCCTACAGGTTAAACTTTTGATTCGCTTCATACTTGAGCCCAGAATCCACTGTACCCTTCAGGTACCTCAGGACATGCTTTACAGCAACCAAGTGAACACTCCTCGAATCCGTCAGGAATTGGCTCAATGTGTTTACTGCAAAGCAAATATCTGGTCTCGTGTTCATCAGGTACATCAAGGACCCAATCATATGATGATACATAGAGACATCAAACGGCTCAGATGAAGCATCACATAGAAGCTTTAGATTCGATGCCATGGGTGTGGCCATGACCTTGCAATCCATCATCCCAAATCTCTTCAGGATATCTACTGTGTACTTCCCTTGACCAAGGAAGATCCCACCTGAATTCTGCCACACCTCCATACCTAGGAAATAATGCATCATTCCCAATTCTTTCATATCGAACTCAATAGCAAGCTTCCTCTTAGTATCTGCAATCAATCTGTCATCTCCTGTTACAAATAAGTCATCCACATATAGGAGTAGAATCACAGGATTCCCTTCCTCAACCTTATAGTAGAGGTTGGAATCTGCTTTACTCTTGGTAAAGCCCAAGCTAGATAGGAAACTGTCCATCCTACCATACCAAGTTCTAGGAGCTTGCTTCAAGCCATACAAGGCTTTCTTCAATCTGCACACATATGACTCCCTATCATGTATTTCAAAACTGAGTGGCTGCTCCACATATACTTCCTCTTCAACTACACCATTCAAGAAAGTACTCTTGACATCCATCTGGTGTATTTTCCATTTCATTGCTGCAGCCAGGGCAAGTACTGTTCTAATGGAAGTATACCTAGATATAGGTGCAAAAGTTTCTTCATAATCTATTCCCTCTTTCTGAGAGAAGCCACGAGCTACGAATCTTGCTTTGTATTTCTCTACACTGCCATCTGCAGCATGCTTGATTTTGTAGATCCATTTGGAAGTCACAACAGACTTCTCTTTAGGTCTTGGGACAACATCCCAAACATCATTTTTCATTATTGATTGGTATTCCTCAACCATAGCATCCTTCCATTCTTTCTTTTCCGCTGCTTCTTCATAACTAGAAGGTTCTTTGTTCATAATGTCACAGAGTAAAGCAACATAGCTGGTATGTGATCTGGTTCTTTTCTTTGCTCTATGTTTTTCTTCTGGAATGCCAAATCTTTCTGCATCTTGAATGAGCTCTCTAGCCCATGTAGGTTTCCTCTTGTGAGAGTTATCCTCACGGGGTGGATCTATAGGTTCTTGTGGATCTTCAAACTCATGAACAACTTCTAGAATTGCTTCAATCATGATAGTGTCTTGAAATCTAGTTTCCTTAGGTTCTTCATAAACTTCGATAGGTTCCTTCCTTGATTTGATGAATGCTGAGTTTTCATCAAATTTTACATCCCTGCTGACATCAATCTTCTTGAACCCTGGAAAGTATATTCTGTAAGCCTTCGAGCTTTCATTGTAACCCACAAAGATACCTTTCTTTCCTGAAGGATCTAGTTTGGTCCTCTTTTCCTTTGGGACATGAGTGTATACTGGACAACCAAATATTCTAAGATGGTTGACTTCAGGTTTCTTACCAGAAAAGACCTCTTTTAGTGTCTTGTTGTCCAATATCTTATGGGGTGTTCTGTTCTGGACATATACAGCTGTTCTAGCTGCTTCTGCCCATAGATGCATAGGTAGATGCTGGTCATGCAACATTGCCCTTGTTGCTTCCATGATTGTTCTGTTCTTCCTTTCTGCAACTCCATTCTATTGAGGATTATAAGGAGCAGTCAACTCCCTCTTAATCCCTGAATCACTGCAAAGCTTGTTGAAGTCACCTGAGGTGAATTCTCCACCATTTTCAGATCTGAATGTTTTGATATTTTTGTCAGTTTGATTCTCCATCAAGGTTTTGAATTCCTTGAACTTATCAAACATCTCATCTTTGTTTTTCAAGAAGTATACCCAAGTCTTCCTGGAGAAGTCATCAATAAATGAGACATAGTAAACATACCCACTTAGAGAATTGGATGACATAGGACCCATACATCTGAGTGGATGATTTCCAAGATATCATTTGCCTTGCTTTCACTGCTTGGGAAAGCCTTCTTAATGTTCTTACCTTTTGCACATCCTTTGCAAACATCTTCATGTTTGGTCTTGATTTCAGGAAGACCCTCTACAACCTTGCTTGCAATTGGAAGTGCCCTATAGTGCATATGAGCAAGTCTTCTATGCCAAAGTTCAATTGGCTCCATGGATTCATGCACCATGGCATGTTCAAGTTGTCCCTTCAATTTATACAAACCTCCCTCTTGCTCTCCAATCACTACTGCATCATCTATGGTCTTTCCCTTTGGCCACATTAGGACTTGGACATCCACAAATGCAACCCTCATACCTTTTGCATCCAATGCAGAGATGGAGAGTTAGTTCTTCTTGAGGTACATAAAGGACTTCTTTCATCTTCAAAGATTTTCCAGAATCTAGGTTGTAGGAGGCTTCACCACTTCCTTTGATGGGATATTGATAATCATCCCCAAGTTTCACTTTATGGGGTGATTCATGTTCAGATAGATTTACAAAGGATTCTTTAAACCCAGTCATGTGTTTGGAAGCCCCACTTTCAATTAACCAATCATTACAACCATGGGAGATAGTACCTGTGAGAGCAAAGATTAGAACATACTCTTCTTCACTTGATGAGTCATCATTACTATCATCACTTTCTGCCCTAGCCTTCTTCTTTGGAGGTTCATCATCTTCGGCAGCATGAGCATGGTACCTTCTTTTGTTACCCTTCTTCTTCTTGCTAGAGTTGTTGTTGTTGTGGTTGTCCCTTTTGTTCTTGGGACACTTTGAAGCAAAGTGACCCTTCTCATTACAAGTGAAACACCTTAGATCTTTCTTGTCTTTGTGAAAATGATGAGAAGATTTCTTCTTGTGATGGGATGGCTCCCTCTTGAACTTGCCCTTCTTAGTGTGAGCTGTGAGAGCTTGATCTTCATTTCCCATCTTCTCTTCTCTTGCCACAAGCCTTGCTTCTTCTTGAGAACATTCCTCCCACAATCTGCTGAAGGAGATTAATTTCTTTTTGGCACAGATCCCCTGGATAAAAGAGTCCCATGACCTAGGTAGGCCATTCAAAGTGGTCATAAAAATTTCACCATTCTCCACCATTCCATCTACAACTTCAAGTTGTTCCTTGATCTGAGAGACCTTGGAGAAATAGGATTGAATGGTTTCTCCATTCGACATCTTGACCCCTTTCAATTGATTCTGCAGAGTCATCTTCCGATTTATGTTCTTCCCTTCAAATAGCTTGGTCAAAGAATCAAACATAGCCTTGGGTGTCTTTAGAGAAGACACATAGGGTATGAGATGGTCTTTGATAGAATCAGCAATGATTCTCTTTTCCTTGACCAAGTTCTTCTTATGCAATACCTTAGCCTCTTTATCCTTTGGGATAGGGATGTCTTCTTTTATATATGAGTCCAACTCATTCTTTTCCAGGATTAACCCAATCCTATACTTCCAAGCTCGAAAGTTATCAGCCCCTTCAAGCTTATCCTCAAGCTTGGTGTGGTGAGACATATTAAAGAGTACTTCAAATGGAAATAGAAAATATTTAGGTCTTACCACTTGAAATGCTGAAAAATGGATTTGGTCCTGGATTAGGGTTTGTCGAAAAAACCCTAAAAATTTAAAATGTGAATTTCAACTTTCTGAAAGGATAGAAAGATGCGCCTTGATGAGTTGATTAGCCTGGTGTATTCAGAATTTGAGATCAGCAAAGGTTTACCCTTCAGATTTTCCTTTTTGTCCTCGTGGGTTCACTCGGGAGAGCCCTGAATTAGGGTTTGAGTTTCTCGGAGATCTACCTAGCCAAAAAGCTCGATCCAAAGCTCTAAAATTCGATTTTTGCAAGGAACTTCCAGCTATGTCTTCAGATTTCAGAAATTCCTATTTTTGTGGAAACCCTAATTTTTAGGTCCAAATCTGAAAATGCTTAGAATTGAATTCTAATTGGATAGATAGATTCTCCTTGATGAGTAGAGCCAATCTACTATACTGCTTTTCCAAAAACTGTGGAGAGAAACCCAATAAACAAGAAACTCAAGTTTCTGTCACTACAAAATGTCTTTTTCTTAGGTTAGCTCTGATACCATGTTAATTTTGAGCATTAATTCACAATACTCTAGGATCTTCACTGAGAGAATAACATATACAGTATATCAATGCATAAAAATCACAATAAGCAAGACAAGCATCACAAGAAGCAAAAGCATGAGAGACAAGAGACACAGAGTTTCCGTGGGGAAAACTCTAAGGTGAAAAACCCCACAACTTCCTCAAAGATAGAGAGAGAAATGGCTCAACCAAAGTACAAAAAAAATAGACTTGAGATAGTCTCCTAGAGCAGATGATCCTCCTCCTCACTAGTGCGCTACTTTCTGAGTGAGAGAAGTGTGGCTTTTCGAATGATCCAAATAGAGACCTCTCGATCTCTATTTATACTTAACCTGTTTGCCGAGTGACCTTATGGGGCCGACTTGTCTATCTAGATACATCCACAATATAATATATATTTTAGGGCCGACCCCGCACATGATGGTCTAATAACCCATCGGCAAGTACACACACTTGCGACACTTGTCAATCCACATGATGACACTGCCTTATAGAGGAGTAACGCATCTCTTATAAAGGTACAATAAATATATATGAAATACATAGATGAGATACATTCCGAAGTTACATATACATCAAAAAAATTTGCCACATACAACACTATGAACACAAAGGCAGAAGAGGATCCAACCATGATAGATTAATAATGAGAAAATACCAATATGAGTGTTGTGTGCTAATGGAGGAATTCATTCATGATTTTATAAGTGATTGAGCACGACAGTATCAATGCAACAATTATTTTCCATATTATGGTCTTCCAAAATAGTAAGCACGTTAGAAACCACTTTGGTATACTATATTGGATTGAGAATCCCTTGGTTTTATCTACATGGTATATTTTCTTCATTGATCTATATTCTACTTTGCTACAATACTACTCTAGACCCCTTGTGCTCTCGAAAAGGCCGATAAGCAAAATGAAAGATACTTGAGTGTAGTGGAGTGAGGAAAAATCATTTCTTCAACTGTGGGTGGAACTAATATTATATGCTAATTTGTAATACTACACGTAATTTGTAATTTGATACAATGGTCTATACATATGCTTAGCGTGGTATATTATATTGGATTGAGAATCCCTTAGTTTTATCTACATGGTATATTGTTCTCCACTGATCTATATTCTTCTGTGCTATAGTACTGCTCTAGACCCCTTGCGCTCTCGAAAAGGTCGATAAGAAAAATGAAAGATACTTGAGTGTAGTGGAGTAAGGAGAAATCATTTCTTCAAGTGTGGGTGGAACTAATATTACATGCTAATTTGTAATACTGGACGTAATTTGATACAACGGTCTATATAGATCCTTAGCATGGAGAAACTCAATAAGAAGCTATGTTTTTTGCTAAGAACGTTCTAAGTCTATTTGTTGCAAAATTGCTTGTTATAATTTAGGATTAACACCCTATTTCACGGCTTCTTAATTTTTCGTTATGTTCATTGTGCACAAGGTCTCCCAGATCGAGTAGGTAGCTGACAGTTCGGCCTTCATTCCAGGTATGATACCCTTTATACACCTCTTCTCCTTGCATTCCTATTATAGTTATAGTTTGGCCCCTTTAATAAATTGTCCTCTACTTCTAATCTTCAGGCATCTCGAGCCACATTCATGATTGAAGGGCTAAGATCCCCTTGATGTCTATTTTTTCAAACATCAAACCATAGGCCTCATTAGCGATGACCATGTTCAACTTGACTACATGCACATGACGTATCTTTTCCTTTGTTTGATAGAATCATTGCAATCTGCTCGACGCTGAGGGTAGTTTTAGATAATCATGGACTTATCATTGCCACGCATGTCAGTGTTTCAACCTTTTTTTTACAATTAATGAGGAAACAAAGCATCGTCCTTGGTGACAAACCCAGTTCTCATTTTCATTGATTGGAAAAAGTAACTATGTTTCATTATTTAACCATTTACCTCTAACATCCTTCTTGTCCACGAGGCACTCCATATTAAGAGGAGCATCAACATTGGTGCTCAAGGCCTTCTTGATCTTCTCTAAGGAAGCATGCATCCTTATGATTGCTCGGAGGTTTATGGTTATGTCAATTTGGTAGTCATCTCTAAATTTTCTTACAAATTAATTAAACAGAATCTGCCAACTAAAGATCTGTCAAATGCATGCATGTGAGAGGATCTTTAGCATACCGGCCAACCTAATGTATTTTGAACCTTGATCATTGTCATTCTAGATATGGTTACACTTAGCTCTCCCATGAGGAATGCTGAAAAATCAATGTAGAACTTCTATCCTGAAATTAGATTTTCAGTGTCCATGAAACTAGTCTTGATATAATTTACAAGCACAAAAACCATAGGTGGGAACATTGACAGAACAATTCCTGTGCTTCTTGAAATGGCTAGCTTGAAAATATGTAGTTTCTTGAATCATTAAGAGTCAAGACATAAGAAAATTCAATTAATGTCTTCCTACATTCTAAATCTAATATAGTATATTTTACGAATGTGTCATTTAGTTAGTAATCAATTTATCTCAAAGGTTTCCATGCAAGAATATTCCAACTTGTCCCTTCAGAAATGAACTGAGCACATGTACAACATCATTTCTTTCAAGGAGAAGGTCTGTGAGATGCTCTAAATATTATGAATTCTTTAGCTAATTCCTAGGAAAATCCCACAAGATGCTCTGGATATTTTGAATTCTTTGGCCAATTTATGGAAAGACTAGGCACATAACTTCATTCAAAAAGTATGCATTCAACATAAAAACTATATTATGTACAACCACAATATATTATGCCTAATAAAATGGTCACAAAGATACCTTCACTTAATTGACTGCAAGCCAACTGCTAAAAAGACCTTCAAGTGAAACTAAAGGAATTGAGTAGTTTCTATTCTCTCCAAGCACTCTCTTCTGCATTCTAATAATATATTTTTTCCTAATGTTGTCTAGTTAGTAATAAATTGTGCACTAAATGAATATTCAAAGTTATCCCTTCATAACTAAGAATATGTACAACGTCATCTCTTTAAATGCCAAGTAAAACCCACAAGATGCTATGAATATTTTGAATTCTTTGGCCCATTTCTGGAAAAACTAGACACATAATCGACGAAGATGAAACCATTAAAAAAATATACACTCAATAGAAAAGCTACATGCTATACAACAACAGTATATTATGCCTTTCATATCACTATCGCCAACATGTAAATTCGATAAGTATCTGAAAGCAGACAGATAGGCATTAGATCGACTATGCAGGCCACACCCAAATAAGCTCACCTCTGCAATAATTTTACTAGTTACATAATGTGATGAAAAGATGAGCATATTGATTAATATATAATTATCTGAATCTTTTCCTCTCATTCATGAATTTTACTTTGTGCTCTAGACTTCATAAATCAGCATAGTGCTTATTGTAGCTTGCAATTTTGTTGATGAGTTATAATATGCAATTGATGGGTTCGAGCACTACTTGCTTGATGCAACAGATTTAGAACGCATTAATAGTACTATTGTTTCATAAAATGCAAGTGTGACCCAAGATGGTCTTGTGCAAGCCACGCAAATAGGAGCTTTCTAACCCCCGTGAGGTGACATGCCCCATGAGCAAACGTGGCTCATTGAAAAGGTATCATTACGAGAGTCCTCCATAATATAACAATTTATATTAAAAATAATATGTATAAGAATTGAAACATAATTTATACCTATGTTAATTTATATATCAATAATATCTAAGTTAAAATTGTTCTTTTAGTTTTAGAGTTCAATATTATTAACTAAGTGAGAATAGTTTTGGAATTAAATCTTATTGACTGAGTGAAAATCAATCATTGAGAATAATTTTAGAGTTAAAACTTATTGACTAAATAAAAAATCAATAACTTTAAATTTTATTCATTAATACATTTAACTTGGAAATTTATTTCAAACATATGAGGATGTTACATATATATATGATTATTGAGTGGTTGCTTTTATGTGAACACTAGAATGCCATCAACAATTCAAAACAATTACTTATTTTTACTCACAAATAACTAGCTTTTTCAAAATCTAAGAAATATAAATGAGAAGGAATTATATTTTAAGATCTACTTTCATGATCTGGACAACTATCTCCCTTGTTAAATTATTGGAGCCATTCATATGCATATTTGTGGTAGGGATTATACTACGCTCATTGTTGGTTAAGAGAAATAGAATGGCCATTGAGTGAAAGGCTATTGCGAAGGTTCATCACTTGAATTGAACTCCAAGTGGAATTTTTATGCATTAAGATTATGGGAGAATGTTAGAGTCTTGGTTCTATCACCATATAATAGTCTAGCTATTGTTGGTTGTGGAGCCTGATCTTCCAATCTCATAGATGATGATTCAGCTGTGTTTGAACCCCAGGTTTGGTTATGATCCCGGCATGATACCGAGGGTGCCCGGGAAAAAAATTTGGGGCTTTTTTCGCCAACAATTTACGGGCCCATGGTTTTGGGTAACCCATGGTATTTTCCCATTGTATTTCCCTTATAAAAGAAAGTCATTGTAACACGGGTAGGGTTGATGTATTAGGTTTTATGCATTGTAAATATCTATGAGATCGGTAGATAGACTGTGAGAGAGTGAAGAGGAAGTGTTGCGGTTGTGTTGCAGGTTGTATCCCTTCACTTTGTTGGATGGTATAATAATAAGGACTGGCAATTTCAGTATGGACGTATCCCATCTTGGGTGAACAACGATATATTGGCGTCTCTCTTGTAATGTGTTTGTGTGATTATATTTGCATTTCTATTTATTGTTATTACTCTGCGATCATGTTTTTCTAACAATTGGTATCAGATCCAAAGGTCTATTTGGCAGTGAAACCCACAGGAGACTAGGGTTTCTGGTTCGAGTGGGAGCAATGGCAGAAGAAGGAAAGTTTAAGGTCGAGAAGTTTAACGATCCAAACTACCAGTTATGGAAGATGCAAATGGAGGACTATCTATACCAGAAGGATCTATTCCTTCCATTGGGAGGAAGAGAAAAGTAGCCGACGACCATGAAGGATGAAGAATGGGAGGTTCTTGACAGAAACGAACTGGGGACAATACGGTTGTCCCTGGCTTCGTCGATGGTTTTCAATATCTCAAAAGAAAAGGCAATGGAGGGTTTGATGAGCACATTGGGTAAGCTATATGAAAAGCCTTCAGCCTCCAACAAGGTATTTTTAATGAAGTGTTTATTTAATATGAAGATGTCTGAAGGTGGATCTATTACTGATCATTTAAATGAATTTAATACGGTTACAAATCAACTAATTTTTGTAAGTTTGAACTTTGATGATGAGGTTAGGGCTCTTCTAATCTTATGTTCATTGCCAGAAAGATGGAATAGCTTGGTCATGGTTGTAAGTAACTCTATCTCTAGTTCAAACACCTTGAAATTTGATGATGTTATTGGTGTTATTCTTAGCGAGGAAATGCGAATAAAAAGCATAGGTGAGACATCATGTAATGCATTGACCATGGAGAGCAGGGGAACACAAAATGAGAGAGGAAAGAGCCAAGGTAATCGTGGCAAGTCTAAAACGGGCAGATCCAAGTCCAGACTGGGAAAAATAGAATGCAGGAACTGTGGAAAGAAAGGACATCTGAAGAAAGACTGCAGATCTCTAAAGAAGAAAGGAGATGGACAGTAGGAAACTACCGAGGAAGCAAATGTAGCAGGTGATGTCTTACAAGATGATTTGATTCTTGCATTAGATAATACTAGTGATTATTGGGTAGTAGATTCAGGGGCTTCATGTCATGCTACACCCCATAGGAAATATTTTCATGATTATGTTCCAGGCAATTTTGGACATGTTTTATTGGGTGATGATGAGCCATGTAAAATTGTTGGAATGGGTAAGGTATGGATAAAATTTAAGAATGAAACTGATTGGCTATTGAAAGATGTAAGACATATTCCTGCTAAGAAAAGAAATCTAATCTCAACAGGACAGTTGGGAGATGGCGGCTATTTATCTACATTTGGAGAAACATGGTGGAAGATCACTAAAGGATCAATGGTGATAGCAAAAGGAGACAAGGTAGGTACGTTGTATTTATGTCCTCGTAATATTGACTATTCTATCTCTTTAGCTTCCACAGGAACAGATACAACATTGTGGCATCATAGGCTTGGCCACATGAGTGAGAAGGGGATGTAGATTCTCCACTCAAGGAAGTTGCTGCCAGATTTGAAGTGGGTAAGTTTGGAATTCTGTGAGAACTATGTTTATGGAAAACATAAGAGAGTCAGGTTTCTCAGGGTTGGGAAACAGAAGAAGAATGAAAAGTTAGAGCTTGTGCATACAGATGTATGGGGACCGACTTAGGTACAATCTCTTGGTGGCTCTCATTATTATGTTACATTTATTGATGATGAAACTAGAAAAACTTGGGTTTATTGCATTAGACATAAATCTGATGTATTTTCTACTTTTAAGAAGTGGAAAGCTTTGGTTGAGAATGAGATAGGAAAAAGGTTGAAGTGTCTTAGATCTAATAATGGAGGTGAGTACTGCAGCAAGGAGTTTGATAGTTACTGTTCATACCATGGTATTCGTAGAGCGAAGACAGTCCCAAGAACACCACAAAAGAATGGTGTGTCAGAAAGGATGAATAGAACGATCATGGAGCGTGCAAGGTGTATGAGATTGCATGCAGGGTTTCCCTTACAGTTTTGGGAAGATGTTGTAAATACTGTTGTTTATTTAATAAACAGAAGGCCTCCAAGTGCTTTGGATGGTGGTATTCCAGAGGAGGCATGGACAGATAAAAAGGTAAACTACTCATTTCTGACAGCATTTGGTTGTGAAGCATTTTTCCATATTGATAAAGAAAATAGAACAAAACTTTAAGCTAAATCCAAGAAATGTACCTTTATTGGATATGGGGTTGATGATTTTGGTTATCGCTTATGGGATTATGAAAATAAAAAAATAATTAGGAGTAGAAATGTGATATTCAATGAAAAGGTCATGTATAAAGATCAGTTGCAGGAAAATAAAGCGGAAAAGGAAAAAACTGAGTACACAATACTTGATGAAATTAAAGAAAATGAAGTTCCAAAGGTGCAAGAAAATCAAGAACAACAACAACAAGTACCTGAAAATCTTGCAACTGTAAGACGATCTACCAGGTTAAGTAGACTCCCTGAACGATACTCTCCTTCAATGTATAATATATTCATGACTGATGCTGGTGAACCAGAGTGTTATAAAGAAGCAATGCTGGTGGAAACTAGAAAGAAGTGGGAGCACAACATGAATGAGGAGATGGACTCGTTGGTAGGAAACCAGACTTGGGATTTGGTTCAGTTTCCTACTGGTAAAAGAGCATTGCAGAACAAATGGATTTACAGGTTGAAGGAAGAAGAAGGAAGTAAGAAGCGGTACAAGGCCATACTTGTTGTATAGGGGTTTGCACGGAAGAAAGGTATAGAATTTGATGAAATATTTTTTCCTGTTGTTAAAATGACTTCAATTAGGACTATCTTAAGTCTAGTGGCGGTAGAATATTTGCATATTGAACAGTTAGATGTAAAAACAACCTCTCTCCATGGGGATTTGGAGGAAGAAATATATATGCAGCATCTGCAAGGGTATGGGGTCAAAGGGAAGGAGAATTTGGTATGCAGGTTGAAGAAGAGCTTGTATGGATTGAAGCAAGCTCCAAGGAAATGGTATTTAAAATTTGACAGGTTTATGACAGAGCGGGGTTATAGTAGATGTCATTCTGACCACTGTGGTTATTTCAAGAAGCTAGACAATGAAAGATATATTATCTTGTTATTGTATGTGGATGACATGCTTGTTGCAGGGTCTAACATGCAGGATATAAATGTGCTCAAAAAGAAGCTAGCTAATTCATTTGCGATGAAGGATTTGGGTGCTACAAAGCAAATCCTTGGTATGAGAATAACGAGAGACAGGAAAAATCACAAATTGACATTGTCTCAGAGTGAGTACATACAAAAGGTGTTGGAGAGGTTCAAAATGTAGAATACAAAACCAGTTAGTACACCTTTGGCCATCCATTTCAAACTAAGTAAGGAAATGTGTCCCAAGACACGAGAAGAAATAGATTACATGTCCAAGATTCCCTATCAATTAGCAGTTGGCAGCTTGATGTATGCCATGGTGTGCACAAGACTAGATATTGCACATGTAGTGGGAGTTGTGAGCAGATATTAGGTTTTATGCATTGTAAATATCTCTGAGATTGGTAGAGAGACTGTGAGACATGAAGAGGAAGTGCAGCGATTATGCTACAGGTTGTATCCCTTCACTTTGCTGGACGGTATAATAATAAGGACTAGCAATTTCAGTGTGGACGTAGTCCATCTTGGGTGAACCACTATATATTGGTGTCTCTCTTGTAATGTGTTTGTGTCATTATATTTTCATTTATGTTTATTGTTATTGCTCTGCGATCTTGTTTTTCTAATAGATATGTCCATACATTAACTTATTTTATAATGCTTTGAGCTTGTATTTAAGCAAAGCAAAATACACATAGTCACAGGTTATCAAAAGAATAATATTTGTCATCTTTCTTAGTGTCGAAAGTATATGGGGTCAATGCAAGCTAATGAGCGTCACTTTTCGCGCATTAGATGCAATATAAAATTGAAAAATCATGCATCCCTCAACTTACTTGAATTTTTTGAGATACTTACACAAAATATCTTGCATTGAGTAAAAAAGATGAAATGTAGGAAATGGAATCATGTTTATGAATATATAACTTTTATGTATTGAAAATGTGCATATCTATGTCAAGTTTCATTTTTCCTTACACTTTTTATTTTTCAGGCAAATGATAAGGTATATGTTTTTGTGGGTGTAGCCTTTGAGGGCCTAAATGATGGAATCAAGCTACAAAAATGGGCATGCCTGTAGAGAACATATAGCACTAGTGCGTCATTATTTTTCGAAAATTAAATTAGTAACTTTATAATTTTTTTATAATTGTCTAAGTGGTCAAACCTCGAAAATAGTACATCTTTTGTGGGTGTAGCCTTTGAAGGTCTTAATGCAAAAATCATGAAATGGGGTTTTGATAGAACTTGGAGTTTAGTGTCTACTTGTGCACCATACAATTTTTTTTTTAAATGATCAAGAATTGAAAAAGTTATGGAAGAAACACTAACAATGTGTTTCTCAAGTGAAGGAGGTAGGACACAAAAGAAATTGAAAAAAAATAGGAAAAATTAATATTTTTAAATAAAAGTTACATATTTGGAATCTACAAAAAAAATGCTATTTGTGTTTAAGATTTTGTCAAAAATGACTATGTGTAGCATATTGTAACGAGTGGCTAAGCACAGGCTTCTCCAGAAACTGAAAAAAATACCTAATTAGCTTTGGTTTGTCACTACCATAGCACAGGTTTGGTATTACCGAAGAAAACTCCAAAGCATACACATTGGATTATGGTTGACATGCGAGCAATTGAGTTGGCTTGGTTTAGGCTCTAACAAACATGAGCGCATTCTATTTAAATTCAAAAGTTATTCCCGCACTTTTATAATTTCATAACGTGTACGCGTTATATAACTACATAAAGCATACGCGTTATATAACTACATAACACGTGCGCGTTATATAGTGCAAAAACGCGCTAGCATTATTTAAATAATAAAATCTATGTTTAATACTTGAGAGGGGGTCGAGAAGACTGAAGGGAATTTTTGGTTAATATTTGAGAATGGGTGGGGAAAGGTCAAGGGAATCTATGGTTAAGATTTAATAGGGGTGGGAAAGGGTCAAGGGCTTAGAAGGACGTTGGAAGCTTGAGTGGGGAGAGATGAAAGGAATGGGAACATGATGGGCTACAGGGGTGAAGGGCAGTGGACCTTGAGAGCACGATTAGGAGTAGAAGAGGTCCTAAAGAGGTATAGGGTTATAAGTTGAAAGTGGGACTTGAGTGACAAGGGGGGATGGATGGAGGCAAGGGGGCTGTGAGAGAGAAAGATAGAATACAAGGGGGGGAGAGACATAGAGCGAGGGAGGGAGAGGTACAATGGGGAGGAATGGATTTAGAGGGAGTGAGAGATAGATGGGGATAGAATGAAATAAAGAGATAGTAAGGGAGGGACATAAACTGTTGGTGGGAGATATGAAAGGAGTGGTGGTGATGGAGAGAGAGAGAGAGAGATAATATGAGAGGAGTGGGAAGGGACATAGAGAGAGAGAGAGAGAGAGAGAGAGAGAGAGAGTGATGGAGAGATGGGGAAAGGTTGAGGGAAAGATAACATGATGGAGAGATAGAAGGTGAGAGAGAGAGAGGTGGTGAGAGAGGGATGGAGAGAAGGTAGGTGAGGGATGGAGGGAGAAAGGTGGAGATAGATATGGATGAAGGGGGAATGGGTTTGAGAAGGGAAATGGACATAATGTGTGTGTGTGTGTGTGTGTGTGAGAGAGAGAGAGAGAGAGAGAGAGAGAGCGATAGAGAGAGATGGTTGGGGAGAGAGAGACTAGAGGGAGGTGTGAGAGACAAATAAAGTGGGAGGTTATGTGTGTGTGTGTGTGATAGGGATGGAGGAATCAGTGGGGTGGCAGGGACGATGATTGTGTAAGCAATAGAAAGTGACATAGAGGGAGGGAGGGACAAATCTAGGTACAAATCTAGATAAAGAGATAGGGAGGGAGGGATACAAGGTGAGAGAGAGTGTTCAGGGGGGAGGGATAAAGCACATAGGGTTAGTGATTAAGGGAGAACGAAGGGAGAGAGTGATATGGGGAACTAGATAATTGTGAAGATAAAGAGAAGGTGGATACCCTCCTCCTCCTCATCTTCATCACCATCACTAGCATCACCAACATCTTCATCATCATCATCGTCGTCGTCATCATCAACACATTCATCATCATTGTCATCTCTAGGTTCCTCATCAACATCTCCATCATCATCATCATCATCTTCATCATCATAATAATCATAATCTTCATCACCATTACCATCATCATCAACATATTCATCATCATCACCATCATCATCATCAACAACATCTTCATCATCATTTTCATCTCCCCCTTTATCATCAACATCTCCATCATCATCATCCTCTTCAACATCATCATCATCATAATCGTCATCACCATCACCATCAACATCAATGTCTTCATCATCATCACCATCATCATCATCATCAACATCTTCATCATCATTATCATCTCTAGGTTCCTCATCAACATCTCCATCATCATCATCTTCTTCATCATCATCATCATCATTTTCATCACCATCACCATCACCATCATCATCAACATATTCATCATCATCACCATTGTAATATCCCTCTAAGATTTATAAATGTATAATGTAAATTATTTATGAGGCCCTGGTGAGGAGCTCAAGGCCAAGGCCCCACCAGTGGACCTTGAAAACATCATTAATTCTTTTCCTAAGTTATAAGTTGTAAACTGAGAAGAGAAGATGCAACGGTGCAACTAAGCGTCGACAACTAAATCATTGCGGAAAGGTAAATTCGAGGGAATCCTTGATAATCTAAACGTTAAGGCCTAGGACCCTGTAGGACATAATGGTTGGATCTATGGGTATTAACCAAGACTTTCGTATAATGTCCTAAGTCGAGGACTATAGCCTTTTTGTTACAAACAAATAGGCAACCTTGACGACTTACGCCTTAGTATAACACCTTATGTGTAGATTATAATTTGACATAATTCACTTTGGTTAGCCTTAAGAGCTTGAGGCTCATGCCTGGCAATTTTGTTTTGACACTTGTTCGGAAGGGAATATTTTATAGTTGGTAACAAGTGAAGAAACGCATGATTTTGGGAGAAAACTGTTTTTGAGAGTTTTTAGGGTGTTGTCTCCTTAATGGAGCACCCAAACCCCTCATCATCACCTACTTTAAATGAAACTCCCATCGGTGATGCTGCCACTTGTGATTTGGTACAAACTGTAGTAGCATCTCCAAATCGATTATTTAGTGGAGAATCAAAGCTAGACTATGATTTAGGAATTTGATTCCCTTAGTGGACCCCCGAAACTCCACCTCGAGACCATTTGGTTTTGTGAAGAAGCCATCTATCAAAGATGAATGATTTTGTTGACTAAATGGGATACTGTCGCTTAGTGGAGGCGGGAATCATCGCCATTTGTTAAGCTTCTGTTCCTTTCGTGGAACACTTGGGATTTCTTTCCATCACCATATGTCTCAAGCGGAGAGGAGACCCTTTGGTTTAAGACGATGAAATTGTGAGGGAGGAAGGGGGGGAAAATCCGAGTTTTGGAGGGGATCTCTGCGGGTGGTGATCTCTGTGTCCTTGGATCTCTACAGTAACGAAAGTATTAGTATACTTCTGTGTTCGTTAACCTCGGTGGCTGGAAGATCATATCTCTGCAATTATTTAACCTAGATGGATGGAAGATCCCTGGGATGGGAGTCTTGTAACCAACAATGACATCGCACAGGATAATCGAAGCTGCGGCACTTAATTACTGCCTCTGCATGTTTGACGAAAAAGTCTCGAGTGTTGTAGAAAGGCATGTGGTATGAAGTCCCAGACCCGGTCTATTTTTCTTTTGAATATATTGTTTCGTAACTGCATAAGTCTCGAAAGGTAAGAGTCGTAGTTCATTTTTTTTTATCCTGCCTTGTGAGTTTTAGGTTGTGAACTATTTTATCTCTGTATATTTTATTTATGATGGATTAAGTCTAAAATCCTGTAGGAAAGCGATACCTTTGGATTTGATCCTGGGTAAGGGACGGTGAAGAAAGATCAATCCCTGTTTTTCTTCGTTGCTATAGTTTATATATGTTGTTATATAGCCTCGGTGCTGCAAATTTTTTTGGATGAATAGTTTATGGTTTTTGGAATGCTGAACGCCTATGAAGTTTGCGCAGGGATCTGGGGTTCCAACCCATTATATTTCCATTGTTCTATACTTTTAAGTTTATTGTTATGCTAACGTTGAGATGCCAGCGAAGGTGATCTAAATTGGATCTCTTTATTTTATGTTGCCAGCATTATATCTCTGTTGGTATGCATTTGCTGCAATGATTTTTCTGTGTATAGTTTGTTAATCCTTCATCTTTGAGAGCTGATGTTGGGGCATCTCGGCGATCTGAAGATTAGAAATCCCTCATGTAGAACTGCGTGAGTATAGTTATGTACTACTTCACCTATGGGATATGATAAATAGAAGCCGCGAGCTTATATCTACAAATTCAAGACATAGAGATCCTGATATGCAATATGTTATGTAGATCAGCGATATAGCGTCCACTGAGACCATAATGATCTAGTATCTCATTCGTGTTACCTTATGAAGGTATAATTATTGAGTTGTATTGCTTTCTATAGATCCGTGACGTTGCAGTCGATGAGACCCCAGTGAAACTGAGATCTGATATCTCATTCGCCTTACTTCCTAATATTTCAATCTTTATATTATGTCATATTTTTAACTCTATGTAGATCATTTATGAAATGGCCGAAAGTTGTTTTGTTCTTTGTAGAGTTAGGGTAGTCGACAGGTCTAAGTGACCTCAGCACGAATAGGGATCCATGTATATAGATCTGGTTACTTTTAGTTACCATAGTTCATTGTTTTAAGTTACGTCATCGTCGAAGGGTTTTAATGCAGCTCTATATATATAATATGTTTCGACTAACAACAGTGATATAGAGTATTACATCTTTATATATATATATATATATATCTTATATATCGTTAGTAACGATATAGAGTATGAATAGGTTTCGGTGTCCTATCATTTTTACACTGCCATTTAGGGAGAGGGTATGAATACCTCTGTTGTATTTTGTTAGAATACCTCTTTTGTATGTTGTTATTGGTGTTTGAATACCATATATACTTATAGGGATTGAAAGCCTTGAAAGTACTCCGGAAGAGAAAAGCATTAACAATTGGAAAGCAACAACTTGTTGCAGAATGTAATCTTTATTTCCCTTTTTTTTTTAATAAAGATGTGACAATGCTTTGGTGGACGTAGCCCGGGAATTCGGGTGAACCACGTATATATTTGTGTCTCTCTGATGTGTGCCATTGTGATGCGTATTTAACGATGGCTTTGGTTGTGTAGTTTAAATTCATTGTTAACTTGTTTTCCTTTAAGCATGCAAAAGTTATTCCATTTGGTTATGAGCAAATTCAATTACACAGGTAACATTGTTTCGAATGAATGCATAGTTGTATGTAGATAGCTTTATGTAGGAACGTATGTTTCAACTCATTATATATATGTTAGTGATTTCATCGTGGTTTGTTAGTAAATGTAGGAGGAGACCTTCAGTACTCGTGGATAATACATTTTAAATAAGATTTCTCTTGGAATTAGAATAAGTATATGACACTCGTTTCTTATATGTATGAATCACATAATGGATTACTGAATGGAGAAATGTGTGTGTGCTTAACTTTAGATGATAAAAGAGAACCTTATCAACTTAACCGACTTTACTCTTAAGAAGTTAGGTGATCCACACAAAATCTTACTATTGAAATTTTACTATATTTCTATGTGTGAATGTGATGGGTTTGATTACATCTATCTTGTATTATTTAAATATGCAAAAGTAGTTTATATCCGTTGAATGAGTATACTATGCATAGATGATAATGCATGAGATTAAATATGATAGTTGAAATGGTTGAAGGATATAAGGAGGTTATTATTGTTACATCTGGATACTTCTTTTATTGTTCCATAATAAGATAAACAAGATGGCATGTAAACCGAGGAATAATATTGGTATTGTATAGATTGTCATACTAATTGATGTTTTTTGCGGGACTCCCATTGATGTTTATGTGTAGTGAAATCTGCAATCGTATTTGGCATGAGAGGTTTACAAGAAATTTTTAAAAAGGTCACTAATACTCTTTTGGATATTAGGGTATGTTACATATGGTATCAGAGCGCATGTTATAGCACTCGGGCCTATAGTGGGCTCACCATGAAGAAATGAGTTTGATGAATCAGGTGAGGGACTCCATTTGAAAATAAGTAAATGGGCAGTTCAAGCTGGGCAGGAGGTAACTCACAGATCGCCTTGAATTACAAATTATCCTCCCCATTGCTTGAGGTTCACATTATAGAGTGTGACCATTCTACTGCTAGAAAATAAAGGTCGTCGAGGGATAAAAAAGTTCGATATGTAGGGTTTAAAGTGGATTAAATATCCATCCAATGATCGAATTCAAAATCTCAGAATTTTGAACTTTGTTATGAGCTTGGAAATTCAAACCCAAAAGCATGTATGGAAATTCCTTCTGTTAGGACATATTGTTGAAATTGTTTCAGTGCGAACTCGCAATAGCAGTCCGGTTGAAAACCATGCAAATGAAAATAACAACCAATACAAATGCTTGCATCGAAGAACTGAAATTAGAAAGTATTCAGATCCATTTTAAAAAAAAAAAAAGTTCATACCAAAAATTTGTAGGTCTCAAGGTTGTTGTAATTCATTGGAGGATTAGAGTTAAACTTCCAAAGTCCTAATTATCAAAAGAATTTTTGAATAGCATGAAATCCCCATGTCGATTATGTCGCCTTAAGGTTGGGCATATATTGCAAAGGTTTCCCTAATTTTATTTTAAGCAAATAATATTATTGTCTGTGAAGTAGACAAGTGTAGTATGATATGTTTGACTGTGCAAACTCATTAAACCAGAAGTGCAATATTGAATAGATAAATGCTCAGCCCGTCTACCTGGAAAGTTGTGGCAAAAATAATATAGATTTTGATTCCTGTGATAAGAAGAGAGTAATTTTGGCTCTCGGCGATGGAGAGGGAAATCCAGTTCGGATCAGCAACTAGATTCGGTCGATGAGATCTATGAGGAAGAGCTCGACGTAGAGTAGGAAGATCTCAGCATAGAGGGGAAACGACTTCTGCAAATATGTTTGGAAGGAATTCGATACACACCTCCTCTGCAACATTCTTTTTTCAAGGCGTGAATCCAGGTTTAGGCTCCGTGTTCTCTGCATTTTAACCTGTGGTATTGCATTTGTTTTTGAAATTGATGACCTCTATAGGAATAGAGATAGTATTCCTAAATTTTGCATTAGTCTTATTTATTAACCCTATAGGAACAGAGCAATACGGTTATGGACCTCTCTTCCTTGAAATGCGGGTATTGCAACCCGTATACTTTGGCATTGTTACATGTTGATCCCTATAGGAGCATGATAACGGTAGATCGGTGAAATTCCCTATCTGACCAGAATTCACGGTCTCCTTATATTTTTATTTGGCATGTCTAAACATTTATCCTTTTGGATCTCGGTTTTCCAATTATGGTTACCTGTTGCCGCCAAATTTATATGTGAGATATATTGCCACTGTGGAATCTGATTGATTCCTATCTGGATCTCAGATCTATGTTGAGTTACCACCACTTTTGTTTTGTACTGAGTTTGGTAGCAGGAATTTGTTTAGCGCAGATGCCTGGTGGAGTAGCCCTTGTATCAAGTTGAGTAGTAAGTCATGAATAACGTAGACCCCGGGAGGAACGAAGTAATGCCCTGATTACGAATCATGGACTTTTTCTTCTTCTTATACTTATGCAGTAACTAATCTTTGATCATAGACAAAGCTGTAGCTGGGATTCCTTTATAACGTTTGCATTATATATATCTGCATTATATCCAGATTAATCGTTGATTTCGCAAAGATTGGGAAGAACCCCCTTACCATTCTAGTTCCCTAATTTGTACATAGTGTGAATTCCTCGTTTATTTTTTTTCTGTTGAGTATCAATTGGATGATTTGCGTAGCTATTTGGGGAATTGGTCCCTGTTAAAATTACTTAATGTTTATGCGGTATGTTAAGATCCTTTATGCTGTAAAAAGAATTTAATCTCAGATGGATCTTCGTATATATATATAGTTACTACAGAGTTTGTTAGATTCCATTTGTGTTGCATAACACCGGTTAGGATCTATGCATGTTGAATGAAAACCAACGTCGATCCCTGGAAACAGGGTCTGTCTATTTTGTTGACCTAACTCTATAACCGAAACTCGCATTGGAATGAAAACAAATTATATAGAAATCTAATTCTGTAATTTATTTATATATATGACTGTTTTGATAGTGCATTGGGAAGGGAAACAGATCCATAAATATTTCAACCATGTAGATGTGTATATATGTATTTTATTTGTTGTCAAAATCTTAAAACATGAGATGTGGAAGTTCTCCTTAGACTCTCGGGATTAGATTCCCGTTCAGGACTTCATTCTTACTTATATTTTCATGCAGAATGGATCTCTTAGCATTTACAGGTCAAGTATATTATACTACCCTTGAAATTGAGCAATCTCCCATACGGGTGAATGATCCCATAATCACATTGCTATTCTATGCAACACAGAGTAATCGAGGCGAAGATTCGCTTGTTATCCTTCTTTGTATTGATAAGGTATGGAGACCTCTGCATAACTAGTTTTAACTCACGGCTGAAGTTTGACGTGTTCCTTAGTGGTTTTTAAATAGCTTAAACATCCTGAGATGAGTGCTTGTTCATTCTGAAAAACCACTCTGCATATGCCTTTTAATTATATTGTTAAAAACTTAAATCTATGTTGTCGGAATTGCGCCCAGCACCCATGAAGAAACTTTGTTTACAACAGAGATAGCATTAACTTCTTTTATATAGATATTGTTGAATAAAAGTTAATATTCTGATTTTTATGTTTCATACAAATTGGATATTGTTATATTGACAAGGGGATTTGGAAGATGGTCAAAACTCGGTGGAACTTGTTGGAAGAGCGTATCATATTATGCATGGTAAGGAGGTGAGGATTTAAGGTCCGCATCACAACTATTATGTATTCTTAAATTTATTTATTTATTTTGTTGACAGCATAGCTCAGTGGAGAAAAGAGCCTCACAAAGGAAATTGTCTTTGAAAATGCTTTCAAAATCAGATTTCCTTATGGATGATTGTGTACAAGAAAACTCCTCGTGAAAACACTCACTTCATTTTACTATGTCAATTGTTAGAACTAAATTCGTCAGAGTAATCGTAAGGTTACGAAATGTAATATGATGAAATAATCGATAATTTTGAAAGAGATTTTCCTAGACTCAAGCGAGGAGGCTTGAGGGGAAATAAATTTCGGGACTCAAGCGAGAAGGCTTGAGGGGAATTATGTAAAAGTGCGTTGACATCCGCCATGATTCTCGAATGAATCAACAAACTGTAAAGACCTAGGAAAACTATAACAAAATGCATATGCGGGAAGCAGGACGGTGCTTAGTATGCATGGGAGAAAGTATTGCTGTGTGAGCACTGTGGTGTTAGGCAAGAAATCTCTGAAAGGATTGCTGCGTGAGCACTGGGGTGTTAGGCAAGAATTTCCTGGATCAAATGATTGATGTGTTGATTAAATTAAACAGTCTACAATTCTTAGAGAACTGGATGTAAGTGTGTTTGTGATAATAAAAGCACAAACAAAGACTAAAGATATTCCATGAATTGCAAATGATATGCTGCAATAAAATATTTATGAGTTTGATTATGGAATTGATGATAAGTTTTTATGGTTCTTTGAATTTTGGTTGTGTAGTGAAAAAAAAAAAATGCAGATGTGATCGAGAGGGACTTGGAAAGAGTCATGAAAGTGCGAAGGAGGACAAACAGAAATGACAAAACAAGCAAAGGTTGACTACAAAAGAGAGAACAAACTGCTGAAAAGAATGAACACCGAGGACGGTGTTATTTTTAAGGGGAGGAGGATGTAATATCCCTCTAAGATTTATAAATGTATAATGTAAATTATTTATGAGGCCCTGGTGAGGAGCTCAAGGCCAAGGCCCCACCAGTGGACCTTGAAAACATTGTTAATTCTTTTCCTAAGTTATAAGTTGTAAACTGAGAAGAGAAGATGCAACGGTGCAACTAAGTGTCGACAACTAAATCATTGCGGAAAGGTAAAGTCGAGGGAATCCTTGATAATCTAAACGTTAAGGCCTAGGACCCTATAGGACATAATGGTTGGATCTATGGGTATTAACCAAGACTTTCGTATAATGTCCTAAGTCGAGGACTATAGCCTTTTTGTTACAAACAAATAGGCAACCTTGACGACTTACGCCTTAGTATAACGCCTTATGTGTAGATTATAATTTCACCTAATTCACTTTGGTTAGCCTTAAGAGCTCGAGGCTCATGCCTGGCAGTTTTGTTTTGACACTTGTTCGGAAGGGAATATTTTATAGTTGGTAACAAGTGAAGAAACGCATGATTTTGGGAGAAAACTATTTTTGAGAGTTTTTAGGGTGTTGTCTCCTTAATGGAGCACCCAAACCCCTCATCATCACCTACTTTAAATGAAACTCCGATCGGTGATGCTGCCACTTGTGATTTGGTACAAACTTTAGTAGCATCTCCAAATCGATTATTTAGTGGAGAATCAAAGCTAGACTATGATTTAGGAATTTGATTCCCTTAGTGGACCCCCGAAACTCCACCTCGAGACCATTTGGTTTTGTGAAGAAGCCATCTGTCAAAGATGAATGATTTTGTTGACTAAATGGGATACTGTCGCTTAGTGGAGGTGGGAATCATCTCCATTTGTTAAGCTTCTGTTCCTTTCGTGGAACACTTGGGATTTCTTTCCATCACCATCTGTCTCAAGCTGAGAGGAGACCCTTTGGTTTAAGACGATGAAATTGTGAGGGAGGAAGGGGTGAAAAATCCGAGTTTTGGAGGGGATCTCTGCAGGTGGTGATCTCTGTGTCCTTGGATCTCTGCAGTAACGAAAGCAGTAGTATACTTCTGTGTTCGTTAACCTCGGTGGCTGGAAGATCATATCTCTGCAATTATTTATCCTCGATGGATGGAAGATCCCTAGGATGGGAGTCTTGTAACCAACAACGACATCGCACAGGATAATCGAAGCTGCAGTACTTAAATACTGCCTCTGCGTGTTTGACGAAAAAGTCTCGAGTGCTGTAGAAAGGCATGTGGTATGAAGTCCCAGACCCGGTCTATTTTTCTTTTGAATATATTGTTTCATAACTGCGTAAGTCTTGAAAGGTAAGAGTCGTAGTTCATTTTTTTTTATCCTGCCTTGTGAGTTTTAGGTTGTGAACTATTTTATCTCTGTATATTTTATTTATGATGGATTAAGTCTAAAATCCTGTAGGAAAGCGATACCTTTGGATTTGATCCTGGATAAGGGACGGCTAAGAAAGATCGATCCCTGTTTTTCTTCATTGCTATAGTTTATATATGTTGTTATATAGCCTCGGTGCTGCAAATTTTTGTGGATGAATAGTTTATGGTGTTTGGAATGTTGAACGCCTATGAAGTTTGCGCAGGGATCTGGGGTTGCAACCCATTATATTTCCATTGTTCTATAGTTTTAAGTTTATTGTTATGCTAACGTTGAGATGCCAGCGAAGGTGATCTAAATTGGATCTCTTTATTTTATGTTGCCAGCATTATATCTCTGTTGGTATGCATTTGCTGCAACGATTTTACTGTGTATAGTTTGTTAATCCTTCATCTTTGAGAGCTGATGTTGGGGCATCTCGGCGATCTGAAGATTAGAAATCCCTCATGTAGAACTGCGTGAGTATAGTTATGTACTACTTCACCTCTGGGATATGATAAATAGAAGCCGCGAGCTTATATCTACAAATTCAAGACATAGAGCTCCTGATCTGCAATATGTTATGTAGATTAGAGATATACTGTCCGATGAGACCATAGCGATCTGGTATCTCATTCATGTTACCTTATGAAGGTATAATTATTGAGTTGTATTGCTTTCTATAGATCCGTCACATTGCAGTCGATGAGACCCCGGTGAAACTAAGATCTGATATCTCATTCGCCTTACTTCCTAATATTTCAATCTTTATATTATGTCATATTTTTAACTCTATGTAGATCATTTATGAAAGGGCCGAAAGTTGTTTTGTTCTCTGTAGAGTTAGGGTAATCGACAGGTCTAAGTGACCTCAGCACGAATAGGGATCCATGTATATAGATCTGGTTACTTTTAGTTACCATAGTTCATTGTTTTAAGTTACGTCATCGTCGAAGGGTTTTAATGCAGCTCTATATATATAATATGTTTCGACTAACAACAGTGATATAGATTATTACATCTTTATATATATATATATATATATATATCTTATATATCGTTAGTAACGATATAGAGTATGAATAGGTTTCAGTGTCCTATCATTTTTACACTGCCATTTAGGGAGAGGGTATGAATACCTCTGTTGTATTTTGTTAGAATACCTCTTTTGTATGTTGTTATTGGTGTTTGAATACCATATATACTTATAGGCATTGAAATCCTTGAAAGTACTCCAGAAGAGAAAAGCATTAACAATTGGAAAGCAACAACTTGTTGCAGAAAGTAATCTTTATTTCCCTTTTTTTTTAATAAAGATGTGACAATGCTTTGGTGGACATAGCCCGGGAATTCGGGTGAACCACGTATATATTTGTGTCTCTCTGATGTGTGCCATTGTGATGCGTATTTAACGATGGCTTTGGTTGTGTAGTTTAAATTCATTGTTAACTTGTTCTCCTTTAAGCATGCAAAAGTTATTCCATTTGGTTATGAGCAAATTCAATTACACAGGTAACATTGTTTCGAATGAATGCATAGTTGTATATAGATAGCTTTATGTAGGAACGTATGTTTCAACTCATTATATATATGTTAGTGAATTCATCGTGGTTTGTTAGTAAATGTAGGAGGAGACCTTCAGTACTCGTGGATAATACATTTTAAATAAGATTTCTCTTGGAATTAGAATAAGTATATGACACTCGTTTCTTATATGTATGAATCACATAATGGATTACTGAATGGAGAAATGTGTGTGTGCTTAACTTTAGATGATAAAAGAGAACCTTATCAACTTAACCGACTTTACTCTTAAGAAGTTAGGTGATCCACACAAAATCTTACTATTGAAATTTTACTATATTTCTATGTGTGAATGTGATGGGTTTGATTACATCTATCTTGTATTATTTAAATATGCAAAAGTAGTTTATATCCGTTGAATGAGTATACTATGCATAGATGATAATGCATGAGATTAAATATGATAGTTGAAATGGTTGAAGGATATAAGGAGGTTATTATTGTTACATCTGGATACTTCTTTTATTGTTCCATAATAAGATAAACAAGATGGCATGTAAACCGAGGAATAATATTGGTATTGTATAGATTGTCATACTAATTGATGTTTTTGCGGGACTCCCATTGATGTTTATGTGTAGTGAAATCCGCAATCGTATTTGGCATGAGAGGTTTACAAGAAATTTTTAAAAAGGTCACTAATACTCTTTTGGATATTAGGGTATGTTACAACCATCATCCTCATCATTGACATCTCTCCATTCCTCATCAACATCTCCATCATCATCATCTTCTTCATCATCATCATCACCATCACCACCATCACCATCACCATCACCATCACCATCACCATCATCATCAACATCTTCATCATCATTGTCATCTCTAGGTTCCTCATCAACATCTCCATCATCATCGTCATATTCATCATCATCATCATCATCTTCATCACCATCACCATCATCATCAACATTTTCATCATCATCACCATCATCATCATCATCAACATCTTCATCATCATTGTCATATCCCCCTTCCTCATCAACATCTCCATCATCATTATCATCTTAATCACCATCACCATCATCATCAACATATTCATCATAATCACCATTATCATCATCATCAACATCTTCATCATCATTGTCATATCTAGGTTCCTCACCAACATCTCCATCATCATCATCTTCATCATCATCATCATCATCATCATCATCATCATCAACATATTCATCATCATCATCTTCTTCATCATCATGATCATCATCTTCATCACCATCACCATCATCATCAACATCTTCATCATCATCACCATCATCATCGTCATCAACATCTTCATCATCATTGTCATCTCTAGGTTCATCATCAACATCTCCATCATCATGATATTCTTCATCGTCATCATCTTCATCACCATCATCATCATCATCAACATCTTCATCGCCATCACTATCACCATCATCATCAACATCTTCATCATCATTGTCGTCTCTAGGTTCCTCATCAACATCTCCATCATCACCATCTTCTTCATCATCATCATCATCGTTATCACAATCACAATTGTGACATACCCAATTTATGTAAATCAGTGAAATAAAAAATAATGTAGTTATTTATATAAATACTACTCCAATTCATATGCCATAACCATAAAGGTTTCATTGACATAAGTTAATTCAATTTTAACTTAACTCATACATGATTTCCAAAACCTTATCCTAGTGTACATTCATTATGAAAGGGAAAAACTAAGCGGAAAAGTTTAACCATACCAAGTCCATTTTATAGATACCTTTTTCATTCTAAATTATCAAGTACTTAAGCATAATTATTATTCGCCATTCCATACATTAATCCAACCTCGTTTTTCATATGGATATTCGGAACATTAATGATATTCATGAACTGCACTCTACTTTCTTAGTATTAAACATAAGATAACATCTAACAACAGTAGTTCAATATTAATTATCATTCTTCAACACACATTTGCTCAACAACAAGGCCATCATTTCATAATTAATGCATAAGGAGACACAAAAACGATACACATAAAGATTCACACATAAAAAGTCCATTTTCAGGTGGTTCACCCAAACCTTCGGCTACGTCCACAAAGCCATGTTTTATCTTCTATTATTCAAAGGAGAATATACAACCTGCCACCACTGGCCACAATAGTTATTTATCACTTTCTCTAACTTCTCTAATAAAGAGTACTTTCATGACCTTTCAAACCTAACCTTCCCTACGCCAGGGATCTATAAATCAACATACTTATTTAACTGCATCCCATCATGGCATTAACGTAAAAATAAAGGTGCAGGGATAAATGCCCATCATCTGTGCAAGGAAACATGTACCTAACAACTATTCATAAAGCATATTTACTTTGTATCTAAAGGTATGCATGTAACCAACAGGTATACCTTTAGTCATATAAAAAGGGACAAACCCGAAATCTTTCCCGATCATTGGCTATAATCATAATGGTACTTGGCATAAACCTATATAATAAGGGAAGTATAACCAGAACCAACAGGAGAATGCAAGGATGAAATGGGCTCATCAAACGAACTGTCCATGCAATCTACCTGATCACAGTGCATCAATATCTACTTTCGTGGTAGCGGATATACAATAGGGGGCATGATATATTTACTTACAGTGGTTATAGGTAGCTTCTGGAGTTTACTCAAATCAGTCAATCAGTTAACCCTTCTCCACATCGGCGTTGTAAGAAATATAGAAACAAAAGAATAAATATCTAATGGGATCGGTTCCATTGGGAACCATCCCTTATCCACAACAGGTGTAATTAAAAGCATATATTACAACAGATTTATCAGCTAGATGGGTTCGGGTTCCATGCAAGAAAATGACTTAATCGCAGCCTCCTCACTGGAAGAAATCTCAGCCTGTATATTCATCTATAACAGGTAAATAATTTACCACGCATCCAGAACTACAAAACTCGATAGGAAAAAGAGGCATAAGCAGGGTATTCATCCTGAGACAATGTAGATCTAGTTTATGAATCTCTGCCGACATCTCGATTTCTTCGTAGACGAAGGATCATCTCTAAAAAGATGATATTGTCGAGTTGTGTTAAACTGTATCTGGAGATTCTGATCATGTATAATTATATTGCTTGATATCAGTCAGTAAAATAATTTAATCTTGACTCAGTGTAATAATTTAATCTCGACTCGATAGATTTGCGCTCACCTCTGTTGTAGGCAATTTAACTTTAAAATAGGGTTAGAGAGATGACGCCCTCAATGGGAAATAGAGTGTCAGGTCCTAAACATAAAATAAATAAAAGAAAGATTTAAGTTCGGATCGGATTTAATTCTCAGGACATCACTGTTGAAATCGATGGCAGAGTTCAAGATATAAGATCTCTCTCATCGGCGTCCATGGCAGAGTTCAAGCTATAAGATCTTTCTCATCGGCGTCCATGGCACAGTTCGAGAAGAAATTGGGATGGTTTGATTTCTCAATAGATCTAGAAATGGCATTCACAATCGACAGAGTTTACAAAGTAACCAGAATGGACCGATTTCTTCAGAAGATCTAGAATCACATTCAAAGCAAAGACAGAGATAAAAATAACCAGAATGGACCGATTTCTTCAGAAGATCTAGAATCACATTCAAAGCAAAGACAGAGATATAAAAGATTTCAGAATAGACCGATTTCCCCGTGGATTTGCAATTACATTCGCAATTTAGACAGAGTTTACAAAAATATACGTTTTGGCTTCATCAAACAAACTGTAAACTATCAAACCCAAACTCGATCCATATGAAAACAAAAAAAAACGTGTTTACTTATCTGAATGGTGATCACCCAGAAGATGTATCCATTCCCTGGTATCTATCTCACGTCCTGATCTCAAAACCACCATTGAATCTGTTATCTTTTTCGTGCGCCAAATATTAGACTCTGCGCCCCTTCCTCCTTCTTCCCCAAATCTTTTGAGTTCCTCATTCTTAAAGAGATGAGAACCCCTTTCCTCGTGCATATCGCGTCCTCGGGAGTTCTCCTTCCCCAAAGGAGAAGACAAAATGGCCATTATAAGGAGGCTCCATGATGGTTAGTAGAAACCGTAGTGATGAGGTGTCACTCTCATGCGTTGGCAGCATAGATAATTAAAAGCACCACGGTTTGATTGCCAATCCGTCCTACAAATAACAATAACTTCTTTCCGTCAAACCCTATAACTACGACTCTATAATATGTTCCCATGAAACTACTACCTAAAGACACATGCTACCAAAAGCTAGACGACACTATTAAGCTTGACATTGTCTATTGAACTTCCTGCCAGCTGGACGCTGGACTGCATCTTATCTATTACTTCACCAACAAGAAGCCCACGATTAAGTGCTGATACTAATGCGTAATCAATATTAGAACGTTGCCAGCTATCTGTCCACATGATGGGCGAGTGCAAATGAAGTTTGATACGTGCTTCACTCATTTAACTATCAGTTCAGTTACCAAAATTTTGCACACAATAGCTGCTAGCTAAACCAACTGAAATCACAATATTTCCAGGTATCTATAGATAGGGTAGGTCGCAAGAGAAGGTTTCGATCGGATCTTAGTTGACCATGATATCATGCAGGATCTCGATCAAATCTCAGTTGATCGTAAAGCTCGAAGATGGAAAAAGAAGTGATTATGATCGGGGCGTTTCTTATCCAATGTCACTTTTATTAGCTTTGATAACTAGACTCTCAACAATTAGGAGAATGCCTTTGGCAGTTTCAACGGCATCTACAAAAAAGGAATTTAACGCTAAGATCGGTAGAGGGGATGCCAAGAGTTTTGAAACCAACACTAGATCTGGAGATGCGATATAGGAAACGCAGAAGATTATATAACAATTTTAAATCAACCGTGGAACTGGAAATACCACATCAAAATGGGTAAACAAAGAGGTACAAAAGCAATTAAATACCAACTGTGGATCTGCATCTATCCAGCTAATGGAGCGCAACTCAGTGATGACTCACAATTTGACTGATTTTAAGAAAATCAACATTAAACTGCCAGATCTCAAAGATGCGATCACCCTGTGGCTAAATTACATAGCAGAAGCTTTCATGTAATATAAGCGGGAGTTCAAAGTCGATCCCAGAATCTTTGCAAAAGATTTACTAAATGAGCATTAAACCGATCCTTGTAACTATGAGACAATTACATGATCAGATCATAGAAATGATAGATCTCAGAAACACTAATTCTTTAAAATACAAAAAGCTATCACTTTTGCAGGGATTGGCATAATCGATATACCCAGGACTTCAATCGATTTCCTAGTTATTCCTGAAAAACAATAGTTCTGTTGTGTATGAGGAAGATAAATAACTTAAGGATCCAATAACATTGGCTACAAGACATTATAAATAATATCATGTATATATATATGTCTTTTCTCTTCTTAAGGGTTCCAATTATATATCTTGGAGGTGTCCACCCGACCAAAAGAAAATAAAAGATTTCATAGTACTAACCTAGTGTAAATGGTTAGCTTATGACAATTGCTAGATGGTGGGGTTTTGTTTTAATACCGTGAATCGTTTGGCGTCGTGTGCCGGAGTCATTCCACGCATATTTTACATAATAATATAAGAAGGTAAGGAGGGATATCACATCCTCATCCCCTTTAAAAATAACACCGTCCTCGGTGTTCACTCTTTTTTTGCAGCAATCATTTGTATCACAAAACTGGAATTCAAAAGAATCAATGTTTAGTAACTTCATAATCAAACTCAGGAACATAAATCATGAGTTCTTTATAGCATATATCACTTGCAAACATATGGATTAAATCTAGTGCTCCCTGATTGTATACTGTTTGACAAAATCAACAACAAACAACATTCATTTGATCCAGGAAATTCTTGCCTAACACCTTAGTGCTCACACAGCAATCCTTTTCCTCATGCCTTGCCTAACACCTTAGTGCTCACGCAGCAAACATTCCATTCATGTCTTGCCTAACACCTTAGTGCTCACGCAGCAAACATTTCTTTCATGTATACTAAGCAGCGTCCTGCCTCCCGCATATACATTTTCTTATAGCTTGCCTAGGTCTTACAGCCAGCCGATTCTCCAAGAATCCTAGTGGCTATTCAATCCCTGATTTTAGGGAGTATTTCAATGCCATTACAACATTCTTTACACAATTCCCCTCAAGCCTTCCCGCTTGAGTCCCGGAATTTATTTTTTTCCCAAGCCGCCTTGCTTGAGTCCAGAAAATCTCTTTCAATTTAATCAATTTATTTCGTCATATTTCATTCTGTACCCATACGATTGCTCTGACCAATCTGGGTCGAGTGCTTTGTTCAACAATAATTATCAACATTTTTTTTTTTTTTTTTTTTAAAAGAAATAAGTAACGATTGCGATGTGAATCTTAATTCCTTACTCCTTACTTTACCATGCATAACATTTACGCTTTTGTCCTTCCACAGGTTCCACAGAATTTCGACCATAAGCCTAATTCACCTGTTAACAACAAATAAAATATTTGTAAGGAGATCTTTCCCCTATGCATAAAAATAAGAAGATCATCATCTAAAATGAACATCACTAGTTTAATTAATATGATTACATAATGCCTTGAAATACATTCTTCCTATGGACATTACATCCAGTTTGCCTTAATCCTTAACTTTAACTGTGTCAAGCACCCAATAAATTATACGACTTTTCTTGCACATACCAACATCGTGTAAGTAACAATAAATCGTCTTCATATATACTTGTATAGTTTCATAAAGATAGTCTCATACCTTTATGAAGGAGGCTGCATACCACTTTATTGTATGACCGCACATGTCAGGGTGTATGTTTACTTGTATTAACACACATTAGTAATCCCCTCAACATCATAAGAATATATATATCAAAAGTAAAATCCTACAGTTTCATCATATGCATCTTATTAACTACTTAGAATACACAAGTATACTTCTATTATAACCATCGTCCCTTCTAAAAACTACAAGCAAGGGTACAAGCGTGTTCCGGTGTCACACATTTATACTTCCTTATTCTATACAATCCCATGCCATAAAGAGATAATAAGGACAACAATTTCCTAATCATTGAAAATTTCACATAGTAGAACGTCTACTTAACCAATTAAAGCTAATTCCTATACCTTTCAACCCTTTACCCTGAGGATGACCCATTGCTAATCATTCATACAACTCTTCTAACCACTTATTGTTTGTATAGTATTCCTCTTGGATGTGAAATCATAGAATAGCACATGTAACATCACTTACATTAACGTTGAAGATCTATTGCGTATTCAATATTAACCATCTTATTTGCCATATCATGTGTTTCGTAACTTAAATAACGCATAGAAGTAAGAACACATAACTAACATTCTAGATTGGAACCATCATCCAATATAATGTACAAACATCTTCCACACCTTCTACTTGTCAAGGGGTAAGATCAATATAACTCCCTCCATAACATTTAGTCAATAGCCTACACAGAGATTTTCAGGAGGTACTTACTTAGTACAATTTATGTATTTTTCTAACATGATAAGGAGCATATCCACTCTACAATCTCATGTACATACTTAATACAATCATCCCAACATAAGTGCGTGAAATCAATACCTAGGTAATTCACGACAATTTTCCAATCCTCCTTATAATGAACTAATTGTACCTTACGCCCTTTCATAATTCACATACTATATAAACCTTTCGGAGTGCTTCAACTTCAACCTATATCTACATATCTTTATATGACCTAACCATCATCCATTCAATATGTTTGCTATCCTGCCTTCATTTGTATAGTCACATTGCTAAGTCTAGAACTTTCCTAATCCTCATAAAATAGAATTGAAGCAATCAAGTGCTTATGATGAATGCCTATGACTTGACTCCTATATGTACTAAAACCCTACCAATGGCATCAATTGACCAGATAAGAGTGTACGTCATTCATTAGGTAAATAGTCCTAAATATGTTTATACAACCCTTATAAGCGTTTGAACACGCAAATGCTCCTATTATTCTCATTAAGTTATCATTATGATAAATGTACATGAAAATATTTATCAAGATCACCAAGATAAAGATAGGAACATAGTCCAACTATTTTAATCATTTTTAAATAATACCTTCTTATCATTTAATGAAACTAATTGTAGGGCATGAGGAGATATTCATCCTCTAGTATTTATTAATAGAAGATTATTCAACTTCATAAGGAAACATATAAACTGTTCACCTATCGACAATGCTTTTCCTTATAACGTTTCAACAAGTGGAGCATACTTACTTGCGTTTTAAAAGACATCTTGTCGATTACCTCTTACTGATTCTTTGGAACATAACCCTTTGTTTGCGTCTTATCGATGGAGTTCCCTTGACCAGCTTATATTCTTCCCTCAACTGAGCCCAACTAGGCCCGAGTGTTTGCAACCTGTGCTCTGATACCATATGTGACATACCCAATTTATGTAAATCAGTGAAATAAAAAATAATGTAGTTATTTATATAAATACTACTCCAATTCATATGCCATAACCATAAAGGTTTCATTGACATAAGTTAATTCAATTTTAACTTAACTCATACATGATTTCCAAAACCTTATCCTAGTGTACATTCATTATGAAAGGGAAAAACTAAGCGGAAAAGTTTAACCATACCAAGTCCATTTTATAGATACCTTTTTCATTCTAAATTATCAAGTACTTAAGCATAATTATTATTCGCCATTCCATACATTAATCCAACCTCGTTTTTCATATGGATATTCGGAACATTAATGATATTCATGAACTGCACTCTACTTTCTTAGTATTAAACATAAGATAACATCTAACAACAGTAGTTCAATATTAATTATCATTCTTCAACACACATTTGCTCAACAACAAGGCCATCATTTCATAATTAATGCATAAGGAGACACAAAAACGATACACATAAAGATTCACACATAAAAAAGTCCATTTTCAGGTGGTTCACCCAAACCTTGGGCTACGTCCACAAAGCCATGTTTTATCTTCTATTATTCAAAGGAGAATATACAACCTGCCACCACTGGCCACAATAGTTATTTATCACTTTCTCTAACTTCTCTCATAAAGAGTACTTTCATGACCTTTCAAACCTAACCTTCCCTACGACAGGGATCTATAAATCAACATACTTATTTAACTGCATCCCATCATGGCATTAACGTAAAAATAAAGGTGCAGGGATAAATGCCCATCATCTGTGCAAGGAAACATGTACCTAACAACTATTCATAAAGCATATTTACTTTGCATCTAAAGGTATGCATGTAACCAAGAGGTATACCTTTAGTCATATAAAAAGGGACAAACCCGAAATCTTTCCCGATCATTGGCTATAATCATAATGGTACTTGGCATAAACCTATATAATAAGGGAAGTATAACCAGAACCAACAGGAGAACGCAAGGATGAAATGGGCTCATCAAACGAACTGTCCATGCAATCTACCTGATCACAGTGCATCAATATCTACTTTCGTGGTAGCGGATATACAATAGGGGGCATGATATATTTACTTACAGTGGTTATAGGTAGCTTCTGGAGTTTACTCAAATCAGTCAATCAGTTAACCCTTCTCCACATCGGCGTTGTAAGAAATATAGAAACAAAAGAATAAATATCTAATGGGATCGGTTCCATTGGGAACCATCCCTTATCCACAACAGGTGTAATTAAAAGCATATATTACAACAGATTTATCAGCTAGATGGGTTCGGGTTCCATGCAAGAAAATGACTTAATCGCAGCCTCCTCACTGGAAGAAATCTCAGCCTGTATATTCATCTATAACAGGTAAATAATTTACCACGCATCCAGAACTACAAAACTCGATAGGAAAAAGAGGCATAAGCAGGGTATTCATCCTGAGACAATGTAGATCTAGTTTATGAATCTCTGCCGACATCTCGATTTCTTCGTAGACGAAGGATCATCTCTAAAAAGATGATATTGTCGAGTTGTGTTAAACTGTATCTGGAGATTCTGATCATGTATAATTATATTGCTTGATATCAGTCAGTAAAATAATTTAATCTTGACTCAGTGTAATAATTTAATCTCGACTTGATAGATTTGCGCTCACCTCTGTTGTAGGCAATTTAACTTTAAAATAGGGTTAGAGAGATGACGCCCTCAATGGGAAATAGAGTGTCAGGTCCTAAACATAAAATAAATAAAAGAAAGATTTAAGTTCGGATCGGATTTAATTCTCAGGACATCACTGTTGAAATCGATGGCAGAGTTCAAGATATAAGATCTCTCTCATCGGCGTCCATGGCAGAGTTCAAGCTATAATATCTTTCTCATCGGCGTCCATGGCACAGTTCGAGAAGAAATTGGGATGGTTTGATTTCTCAATAGATCTAGAAATGGCATTCACAATCGACAGAGTTTACAAAGTAACCAGAATGGACCGATTTCTTCAGAAGATCTAGAATCACATTCAAAGCAAAGACAGAGATAAAAATAACCAGAATGGACCGATTTCTTCAGAAGATCTAGAATCACATTCAAAGCAAAGACAGAGATATAAAAGATTTCAGAATAGACCGATTTCCCCGTGGATTTGCAATTACATTCGCAATTTAGACAGAGTTTACAAAAATATACGTTTTGGCTTCATCAAACAAACTGTAAACTATCAAACCCAAACTCGATCCATATGAAAACAAAAGAAAACGTGTTTACTTATCTGAATGGTGATCGCCCAGAAGATGTATCCATTCCCTGGTATCTATCTCACGTCCTGATCTCAAAACCACCATTGAATCTGTTATCTTTTTCGTGCGCCAAATATTAGACTCTGCGCCCCTTCCTCCTTCTTCCCCAAATCTTTTGAGTTCCTCATTCTTAAAGAGATGAGAACCCCTTTCCTCGTGCATATCGCGTCCTCAGGAGTTCTCCTTCCCCAAAGGAGAAGACAAAATGGCCATTATAAGGAGGCTCCACGATGGTTAGTAGAAACCGTAGTGATGATGTGTCACTCTCATGCGTTGGCAGCATAGATAATTAAAAGCACCACGGTTTGATTGCCAATCCGTCCTCCAAATAACAGTAACTTCTTTCCGTCAAACCCTATAACTACGACTCTATAATATGTTCCCATGAAACTACTACCTAAAGACACCTGCTACCAAAAGCTAGACGACACTGTTAAGCTTGACATTGTCTATTGAACTTCCTGCCAGCTGGACGCTGGACTGCATCTTATCTATTACTTCACCAACAAGAAGCCCACGATTAAGTGCTGATACTAATGCGTAATCAATATTAGAACGTTGCCAGCTATCTGTCCACATGATGGGCGAGTGCAAATGAAGTTTGATACGTGCTTCACTCATTTAACTATCAGTTCAGTTACCAAAATTTTGCACACAACAGCTGCTAGCTAAACCAACTGAAATCACAATATTTCCAGGTATCTATAGATAGGGTATGTCGCAAGAGAAGGTTTCGATCGGATCTTAGTTGACCATGATATCATGCAGGATCTCGATCAAATCTCAGTTGACGGTAAAGCTCGAAGATGGAAAAAGAAGTGATTATGATCGGGGCGTTTCTTATCCAATGTCACTTTTATTAGCTTTGATAACTAGACTCTCAACAATTAGGAGAATGCCTTTGGAAGTTTCAACGGCATCTACAAAAAAGGAATTTAACGCTAAGATCGGTAGAGGGGATGCCAAGAGTTTTGAAACCAACACTAGATCTGGAGATGCGATATAGGAAACGCAGAAGATTATATAACAATTTTAAATCAACCGTGGAACTGGAAATACCACATCAAAATGGGTAAACAAAGAGGTACAAAAGAAATTAAATACCAACTGTGGATCTGCATCTATCCAGCTAATGGAGCGCAACTCAGTGATGACTCACAATTTGACTGATTTTAAGAAAATCAACATTAAACTGCCAGATCTCAAAGATGCGATCACCCTGTGGCTAAATTACATAGCAGAAGCTTTCATGTAATATAAGCGGGAGTTCAAAGTCGATCCCAGAATCTTTGCAAAAGATTTACTAAATGAGCATTAAACCGATCCTTGTAACTATGAGACAATTACATGATCAGATCATAGAAATGATAGATCTCAGAAACACTAATTCTTTAAAATACAAAAAGCTATCACTTTTGCAGGGATTGGCATAATCGATATACCCAGGACTTCAATCGATTTCCTAGTTATTCCTGAAAAACAATAGTTCTGTTGTGTATGAGGAAGATAAATAACTTAAGGATCCAATAACATTGGCTACAAGACATTATAAATAATATCATGTATATATATATGTCTTTTCTCTTCTTAAGGGTTCCAATTATATATCTTGGAGGTGTCCACCCGACCAAAAGAAAATAAAAGATTTCATAGTACTAACCTAGTGTAAATGGTTAGCTTATGACAATTGCTAGATGGTGGGGTTTTGTTTTAATACCGTGAATCGTTTGGCGTCGTGTGCCGGAGTCATTCCACGCATATTTTACATAATAATATAAGAAGGTAAGGAGGGATATCACAACAATCACCATCATCATGAACATCTTCATCATCATCACCATCATCATCATCATCATGAACATCTTCATCATCATTGTCATCTCCCCCTTCCTCATCAACATCTCCATGATCATCATCATCTCCATCACCATCACCATCATCATGAACGTCTTTAACATCATGACCATCATCATCATCAACAACATTTTCATCATCATTTTCATATCCCACTCCTCATGAACATCTCCATCATCATCTTCTTCATCATCATCATCATCTTCATCACCATCACCATCACCATCACCATCACCATCACCATCATCATCATCATCAACATCTTCATCATCATTGTCATCTCTAGGTTCCTCATCAACATCTCCATCATCATCATCTTCTTCATCATCATCTTCATCACCATCACCATCATCATCAACATCTCCATCATCATCATCTTCATCATCATCATCATCATAATCTTCATCACCATCACCATCATCATCAACATCACCATCATCATCATCTTCTTATTCCTCATCATTATCATCATCATCATCATCATCGTCATCACCATCACCATCATCATCAACATCTTCATCATCACCACCATCATCATCATCAACAACATCTTCATCATCATTGTCATCTCCCCCTTCCTCATTAACATCTCCATCATCATCATCTTCTTCTTCTTCTTCTTCATCATCTTCATCACCATCACCATCACCATCATCATCACAATCATCTTCATCATCATTTTCATCTCTAGGTTCCTTATCAACATATCCATCATCATCATCATCATCATCTTCATCACCATCACCATCATCATCATCATTATCATCATCATCACCATCATCATCAACATCTTCATCATCATCATCTTCTTCTTCATCATCATCATCAGCTTCATCACCATCACCATCATCATCAACATCTTCATCCTCATCACCGTCATCATCATCATCAACATCTTCATCATCATTATCATATCCCCCTTCCTCATCAACATCTCCATCATCATCATCTTCTTCATCATCATCATCATCATCTTTATCACCATCACCATCATCATCAACATCTTCATCATCATCACCATCATCATCATCGTCAACATATTCATCATCTTTTTCATCTCTAGGTTTCTCTTCAACATCTCCATCATCATCATCTTCTTCATCATCATCATCTTCATCACCATCATCATCAATATCATCATCATCATCACCATCATAATCATCATCATCATCTTAATCATCAGATCAACATCTCCATCATCATCATCTTCTTATTCATCATCATCATCATCATCATCTTCATCACCATCACCATCATCATCAACATCTTCATCATCATCATCATCAACATCTTCATCATCATTGTCATCTCTAGGCTCCTCATCAACATCTCCATTATCATCATCATCATCATCATCATCATCTTCATCACCATCATCATCATCATCATCATCATCATCTTCATCATCATCAACATCTCCATCATCATCATCATCATCATCATCATCATCTTATATCCTCCTTATATCCAAAATTAAAGAAGCTCCATATGATGATGAAAACGATTTAGATGATGCTCATGAAGATGAAGATGATGATCATCCTCATCCTCATCATCATCATCGTCCTCCTTTTCATCATCATTGTCATATCCCCCTTCCCCATCAACATATTCTTCATCACCATCATCATCATCCTCATCACCCTCATCATGATCACCATCATCTCCATTTGCATCAACATCATCATCTTTATCATCTTCATCTGCATCATGATCATCTTGATTTTCATCACCCTCCTCCTCCTCATCATCTTGTGCACTTATGCACTTAGGGATTAATGTTTAGAAGAGGGTCTAAAGGCCTTTATGGGGGAGGGGCTCTAAGAACAAGGTAAAAAAGAGGGGGCAGGGGGGAGGGATAAAGGCACAGAGGGTTAGTGATTAAGGGAGAAGAAGGGAGAGAGTGCTATAGGGAGGGATAATGGTGAAGATAAAGAGAAGGTGGACTGGAGAGTGAGGTGGTAGGGACATGGATGGAGTAAGGGAGAGAAAGAAACATATAGGGAGGGATGTAGAGAGAATGAGGGACAAATATTTAGAAAGAGTTAGGGGGTATCTAGGGATTATTGGGAGAGATTTAGTGGGGTATAGAGAGAAACATTTATATATATGCATGAAAAGAACGGAACACTAAAAACATTTGTTTTGTATAAAACCATACAAAACATTTGTTTTCTTTTGATTTTATCCGTTGCCTTAGCCATGTAAATTGATTTTAGATTTACAAAACGCGTACGTGTTCTATAACTACATAACACGTACGTGTTTTGTAGTTATATAACGTGTACGCATTATGTTTACCTATCCTACATGTCTAATGGCATGTCAGGCGCGGGTTTTACCATACCAAGTGCTATGTAGCAGAAACGCGTTATATTTTTATGTAATGTGATCATGTTTCCAAAAACTAGGATTGCATCTAAAAGGTCCCTGTCTTATTGCACACACCCTAAAATATAAATGATTTTAATTTCTTCGAAATATGTATTGGTGAAATGGAAAGAGTATAAGCATACCACATGTTATCAAAATAATAATCATTGTCATCTTTCTTAGTCTCAAAATTATATTCCAGAATATAAATGATTTGAATTTTTTTAGCAATCCATATTGTGAAATGGAAAGAGTATAAACTTATCATTTCTGAATCAAATTGGTATAAAACAATATCCATTCTTACTTTAGAGAAGAAGCATATAGATGATTTTCACTTTTTTAAGGGTGTGTGCAAGCTAATGAAACCCTCTCTCTTGACACTTTAGATGTAATAGAAAACTGAAAAAACAAGCATCCACTAACTTACATGGATATTTTGAGATACATACACAATGAATCTTACTCTTAATAAAAAAGATTAAATGTAAGAAATTAAATGTACATAACCATCTAAACTTTGATATTTTCTAATACACTTATTTTGGGGACAAATTATAAGGTATATGTTTTTCAGGGTGTAGCTTTTGAGTGCTTAAATGATAGAATCAACCAACTAAAACTGGTAGACATTTAGAGAAAGACTAGTAAATAATAGAACTTTGAAAATAGTACGTCAAGTGTGGGTGCAGCCTTTAAAGATTATAATGATCATAAAAAAAACTTTTTATAACCTGTACAGATCAATGTTTAGTAATGCTACATACAAGTCCCTAGATCAATGTTCAGTGATGCTACATACAAGTCCCTGCGGTTACGATTTACATCAACAAGTCAATGTCAACACCTGTCTTGATTGCAAGCTCGAGTGGAATCTACATCTACAAGTCAATGCCGCCACCTTCATATCACGAACAGGAATTGCTTTTCCTTTATAACATTGTAAGTATCTCCATTTTCCAACCATAACCTCCACATTCAAAGTTTAGAGAAGTTGAAGCTTCGAAGTATCAAATTGTTGTACAGGATTTTGTTGAGATGCTCACAACCATATTTTAAATTGAAACTCTATCTGTAAAGATGTAATTTAGTGTGAAGGACAACTCTTCACGAGTGAAAATTGGTTACTCTTTCTCATAAAATACATATATATATATATATAATAAAATCCAATCAAGATAAACAGTAATGAGTTTCAAATTTATGAATCTTTAATGATTAATATTTATGTCTACTCTAATAGTGCATATTTAGAACAATTTGACTTGCAAAAACATGAGCACAAATGAAGGAAACGAAGTCTCCGAACAAAAAGAAACACAGAAATCCCATAAGAAAATGATGCTAATGATACCATTCATAAAAAAAGTAACGTGGATGAATCAGTAGATACATTTTTCCCATAAGAAAATGATGCTAATGATACCATTCATAAAAAGAAAATAACGTGGATGAATCAGTAGATACATTGTTTGCCTGGACCTTTCAAAATCCTCCACCCAAATATATCAGTTGCTACCATGGTCCGCCACTGGCATATATAATGAAAGAAAATTTCTAGCAGGTCTCCTTAGTTATGATTGAATCCATACACCATTCTACAATGTAAATGGACAAGCTGTACATGTGATGGCGCAATTGTTTTTCTCAGTTCAAACGTCCTGATCTTATTTTTCCCACACAAGTGTTCTAGATTAGGCTTGCTTATTAAGTACAAACAAGAGATACTTTCCGACATTAATGCTAGAGAGTCCAGTCAGAAGTAATTATGAAAGAAGTAATGTTAATGTACAAAGGTTTTGATCATTAACATTGAACATTTTATTTTTGGCATTCTAATTACTGTTTTGATTATGATGCAGCTTTTTTATGCTATTTTCTTTTGAATGGATCTAGAAGCAGCTATCTGGCTATGTGCCAGATCTTGATTTGGGTAGAGGGGAGTCTGTGATGAAATGCTTGAACACTGCGAGGGCACTTTTAGGAGCGTACATTGGCACCTGATGCCCTGCTCCTCGGACCGTCAGAAACGTAACTCCGTCATAAACAATGGTCCATCCTCCCACCTGTGTTGTCATTCGTCAGAACCACAGTTCAAATCCCAGCAAGATATATTCCTAGAGTTAGACAGAAAGATAGAGCCCTGTATTTACCTGCTGGCTATTATACCAGGCACGCCATTCTTCTTTTATTTGAAGTCCAAGGGCATTTAAGCTATACCGTGTTGAAGTTACAGGAACTCGCCCATCCGTGTCACCACTACAAAACATATATTTAATTCGAGTTTCAGTCCGTTTTTACTTAAGTCTAACAGCAATGGTAAAGATCTTAAGTTCCAAAGCTCTATTGGGAGAATACTTAGCTTGTATGTTGAATACTTTAAGTTGGTAAATATACCATTTAATTGTTTTGTTTTTCAATCAAAATAGTGGAAACTTCCGCTTGAGATGGGTAGCTTATTTCTCCGATCATTTAAAGAAAAATCATTCAGCAGTGCAGAAGATTTCATACCTGTATACCCATATTCTTAAACCGGCCTTGATAAGCTTCCTGTAAATAGGCAGAACTGATGTAGGAGAGTCGTTCCAGTTATTGTAAACTACGTCACTGTATATAATAAAACAAAATAATTTATAAGGCCAAAAGTTATAGCAGAATGTCAATTTATTACAGTATTCCCAATAAACAATGTGGATAAATAAGTACCAAAAGTTTCACTCAACTTAAAATATTTTTATTTTTATTTTTCAAAAGTTCTCACGCACTGGATCAAGAAATTTTGATTATATTTGCAGGTAAGTAACTTACCTGCACAGTGACCAGGGATAAGAAATTTTGGTTGTATTTGCATGCAAGGCTTTCTGCACATCAGGTCTGTTGAAATATGTGTCTGCATAGTCTTCGACGCAGGGATCAGAACCATAAGGTAATTTAAGCCAGAGAGCCTACGTTGAAGAGCATCAACATACAATATTTAGATCAGAACTGTCAATATTAGGTTAAACACGAACAATCAATCATTTGATGCTTACCAGAGAAGGCAGTGAAAGGTCGTGTTACGTACATGTTTTGACGATGGCCTGAAGCGTTTCATTGACGTTTGATTGAGCTGGAGCAAACAAACAGGCACGTACAAATTGTAAACGTTGATATCCGCGTACATTCCATCCAATCCAATTCCACACAGTGACTGGTTTCCCGTCTTGGAATTGCAGAAGTATTTTAGGCTGTGGTACTCTTCGTCTGAAATTATAACTGCGTGACTCCATGCGTAGTCTATCATACCTTCTGTGTCAGCATCATCATTCATCACTGCATTTCCTACCTTCAACACAGAATTAAGGAATATTTTATCAGATAATTAATTAAAAAGACTGGTCACGAAGAAAATTAACTTAATTTTTTTTATCAAACATCAAACGTGAAGAAAAATAACGTATAAATTTTTATGAAATATCAAACGTGAAGAAAAATAACGTCCATTTCTAAAATGAAATATCGAACATAAAGAACTGTAATGGAAAAAATCTAAGGTGTTTACAATGAAGCCTTTGATATTAATGACCTTGTCCTTGTTTGCATGGTTGTTGCGGTCAATTATCACCTCTGCAAGCTGTGGGACAAAATGTCCTGATACACAATGTCAGAGAATCAAATTTACAAATTTATTGTTAATATTAGGATCTCATGACTTTTCTCTCATAAGAAGTTGGGATCTTCAATTAGTTTCTATAATATTTAAACCTTCCCCACACAAACCAATTGAAGTAAACTTCATAAATATCCAAACATCATTTTATAACATGGCCATCAAAATATCATAGTGTACTTTTAAACCCTTGCTATGTTTATTATTAATTCAACTGTTAAGTAAATTCAATTGTTTTTAAATAAATTAATTTAGAAATTATGAATACTAGATTTTTCCTAGCACCCCTAGGTGTAATCATAAGGTCCGAGTCATGGCACATAATGCAAGTTGAAGGAATCAAACACATGACCTGTTGTATGAAGCTTAGGAGTGGAAAGAAATAATAGGAACAAATCTTAAGCTCTAATAAAAAAAAAAGTTATTATTTAGGAGACTACCAAATTTGAATTCTTGGCCAGCATACTCCGCTCAATAATAATGCTTTAGCTTGAATTCAAACAAGAATGTGGTCAAACCTGACATCTCTAAAATGGGTCAATTGCTTTCATATACTTGGGAGGCAAAACTCTATGGCTGAGTCTTTGACTAATGATGCCACCTCCCAAAATGAAGGAGAATTCCAGTTTGAAGGTAAAAAGGCCCATTACGAGGAAATTCCCTAAGGATCAAACCATTTCTATTGGTTGGAGAAGTATTATCTTGTGTCTCCTTCCACTTTGTTTGAATCAATGCTCAAGGCCAGCTAACTGATAGGACCTACAATGTATTTAATTCTCCCCATCTTGGTTTCATCATTAGCATACAGATATGAAGTGAGTGTTGGTATGAGTTCATGGATTTGGGCTCTCGGGAATGTTGATGGACGACGAAGCATTCATTTCCTTTACAGTTCCCATAAATGCTCTGGACCTGGATTGTGTCATCTCCTTTGGAATATGATTTGCATCTCCTTTGGAATATGATTTGCATCTCCTTTGGAATATGATTTGCAGATGAGAGTCCTCGCATGCAATGCATGTCATAAATGGAAATTATGTGGTTTGTAGACGCTGGAACAGCAATATGACAAGATGGAAGACCTGCAGGGTAAAGTGGGGTCTATGCAGAAAACAATTGTTGACCTTCGTTAGAAGCAAAAGTAAAAAGATAAGTTGCCCCCACCCTTCTCAAGCAGAATCTCAGGTTCAATGGATTCTTTTTTTAGACAAGAATTATGCAGTGTTTGTTCTATAGAATTAGAAGGTTGCCCACAGGTTACGGTTTTTGAGCAAGGCATAGACATAATTGGTTCTGTTGGACTTTAACACTATCTGTAACTCTGTTTGCTCAGGAGTTTTTCTCTTTCTTATAATAAAAATTACTATGAGTTTCTAAAAAAAATCATATTCATATAAAGAAAATTGAAATTAAAAAACACTCTCTCAATTTCTTATATCATAAAATTATATATATATATATATATATATTTCAAATTACCTCCATAACTCTCTCCCGTTATGTAAAAGTCTCGAGATTTATACATTGGAAACCTTTCCAACCAATTCAACAGAAAAACGTACGAATCCTCCGCTGCAAGTTCAATATGGGGTCGAGCTTTATTCAGCACATTTAGCCCTTACACATAATATTTAAGTTAATGCTAATGAATGCTAAGAACTACGCAAAACCAAACCAAAGTGAATGCTAATAAGGTACCTGTAATTTTGTCTCCGAGATGATACAAATCGGAGGATGTATTTGTATAAGAGAAGCCAACTCCAACAGGTGAGTCCAGGAATAATATATTTGCCTCTATAAATAACAGTGAAAAGAACACTGTAATAAAAAAGTGACAGGGTTTTTAAGCATATATATATATTTTTTTAAATAGGAGAAAAATCTCTAAATACAAAGATATTTGTTTAATTTATACAGATATAATCTTAAAGAGTAGGTTAATGTAATAGCAAATCAAATATTATGTTTAAGGGTTTTTTAAACTAAATTTGATTAAAATTTTAGGTATATATATAGCTTTTCATTTTGATTTAAAATTTGAACTTATAAAATTTTGCTTCATTCTAATAATTCTAAACTGACTTAAATGTTTAAAGTTCTGAAATGCTCCAAAAAATTATCATAAGGAAAGATTGTGACTGTTTCCTTACTTTCAATGGAAAACTAACTTAATTAATTAAAAGTAAACAATTAATAAAACTAAATATATGAGAGTGATTAGCAAAAAAAAATATTATATCTGAAAGTACTATCTTGGATACTAAAATTTAATTTCAATAAATTCATGTTAAAATTATCTTAAAATTATTGTCAGCTTTTCTTTCTTTTTAGTAATATAAAAATAACACCATTTAAAAAGTGAATATCATTAATAAAAAATCTACACATAAGATAAAATAATTATGTAAATATTTTTTCAAAACAGTAAATAAATAATAAGCATATATATTTTTATCTACTATATGTAGAATAGTTGGTAGCTGGTGATGAGTTAATGAGTTAAGACACCCCTAAGTAGAATGGTTGCTGATTTGAAACCTCTTGCATACCAAGA